>JALNQK010000135.1:0-73964 GCA_028458525.1 Ophiosphaerella herpotricha
TTTTAACTAGCTTAAGATAGTACTAGTAGTTATCCTTTATTATATTAAGACTTAGGTATTTTAAGATTAGATAATCTCTACTATAACCTTAGTATCTTCTTAGTTCTAGATTCCTATATACTATAACTCTATTTTAGTTATTTACTATTAGTAGATAAGTAAACTAAAAGAAGCTATTATTCCTTTTAAGAATCTTTATATTACTTTAAGTAGGCTTTAGTACTAGTTATTTATAGGCTTCTATAAAGTTATCTTTATCTAATAGGAGTTAGTAGAGTACTTAGTTTAAAGAGAGAATATTAAAGTCTTTAATAGTAAGTATTATACCTATAAACTACTAAATTAAGTTATTAACTACTAGGTCTATCTTTTTTACTACTACTAGCTTAGTAGCTATTAGTAAGTTAATAATACCTAGTACTACAATTAGCTTTACTACTCCTATACTTCTTATAATAGAGAACTCTTTATCTAGGCCTACTATATCCTTTTAGGCTAAAGCCCTACTTACTACGCTATAGTCTATATTTAACGCGTTTAGGCCCTCTTCCTACTTATAATACTCCTAAACAAAGTTATAAATTTTATTAATATTAAAGCTCTTAATATATTAAAGCTTTAGGTAATTATTCTTTAGTATTAAGTATAATACTTTTTCTATATCTTCCCTTATAAGCCCTTAGAAGAAGAAGTAACCTTTTTTCTACTCTATAACTTATCTTTAGGCTAATACTATCTTAAAGTATATAATAAAGTCCTAATAGTACTTAGCTAATCTTACTATTAGCTACCTACACTATACTTTATTTATATAACTCTTAAGAAATAATTATATTCTCTTTCTCTAATTTTTATTAAGGCTTATATATAGCTTAGAAATCTCTTCTTAGTAAGTAGCCTATAAGATCTCTTAGTTTAAATAGCTAGGTAGCTTCTAAATAAATATCTTATAATATTAGTTATAGAAGTATAAGAGCTAAAGCTTTTAGTACTTATTACTCTAGCCTACCTAATCTACTTTAAAGTTATACTCTTCTAGGAAGTCTATAATATTATACCTATTAAAGTATAGTATATTTATATTAGTAGGTTCTAGCCTACCTTAGTAATAACCTCTACTTACTATATCTAAAGTTGTTTTAGTAGGCTAGTCTATAATATTTAAAGTTAAATTAGTACTAGTTATTCTAGATTCCTTAAGTATATATAGATACTAAAGCTACCTTAAAGTTTTTATTTAGAATATAATATATTTTATATTTAAAATAAAGTACTATTAATAATATTCTCTTTTATTTATAATATTTCTTATCCCCTCTTATTATTATAGGTTATAACCCTATATAGGAATTAGAACTAATAGAGCCTAGGTTACCCTTAAGTAATAACCTAATAGGTTACAAATCTAAAGGACTTAGATAGGATAATAACGTAGAATATAACCTAAATATATAACAGAGTTATATATAGTAATCTATAGATCTATTATATAGATTAATAGATTAAGATAATCTATAGATCTATATTATAAATTAATAGATTAAGATAATCTATAGATCTATTATATAAAGTAATAGATTAAGAGATAAAACTATAAGTATATAGTTAATAAGATATCTATTATTAGGATAATATTATTAATCTTAATCTTTAACCTAAAGTAATATACTTTTAACATCTACTATTTAGAATTATTACTATACCTTAGCTCTATTAACAGTTAACCTAATACCTGTATCTATTTACGTTGCACTCTAATTACAATTACTACGCACCTAGGTAAGCTATCTAATAGGTACTATAAGTAGCTCTATTACACTTTAATAATTATTATCTTAGAGAGTAAAGTATAAGTAGCGTATAGTCTAAGCTATGTAACAAAAATAGCTATATTAATAGAAAAAAGACTCCCTAAGGTATATAAGTTAGATAATACAGACTTTAGAAATATTAGGAGAATCTTAAGAAGTCTCTATAAAGACAAAGAATAGATAAAAGTAGTAATTAAAAAACTCCTTAAATAAAATATTAAGTTAAAAAACTATATTAACTAAAACAAGACCTAGGTAAGGGCTATTACTAAAGATTAGGAAAAGATTAAAGGTATTATAAGCCGCCTAAGTACGAGTACAATAAAGAAGCTACCTAAAATACCTAAACTTAAGAAGTTTAATAGAGAAAAGAAGAACCTACAAAACTTCTTAGTATTAGTAATACTATATCTAGATATACAAGCTAAATACTTTAATATAGAAGAAAAGAAAGTTATATATATAGGAATATACTTTAAAGGAAAAGTAATAAAATAGTTTAATTTATACTAGATAGACTATAGGTTTAATATACTAGAGGAAAGAAAGAAAGGAATAGTAATAATATTTAGTAGCTACAAATAATTTATTATAAGACTTAAAGTAGTATTTAGAGATATAGATATTATATAACAAGCTAAAGAAAAACTCCTTAACCTAAGGTAATTAAAAGAAGTAGCTAAATATATATCTACGTTTAAACAACTATCTATAAATACTAAATAGAACAAACAAGTATTAATAGTATAATTTAAGTAAGGACTAAAAAAAGAAATCTAATACAAAATAATCTAAATAGAAATAGTATAAATACTTAAGGCTATAAAGGCTTAAGCTATTTAAATTAATAATAAACTCTAAAAATAGAAAAAGAACTAGTAGAAAGAATTAAAAAGTAATTAGGACTAGAGTAACCTAATAATCCTAGACGCTAATAAGGAAAGTAAAAAGAAAGACTTTAAATACTATAACTAGAATAAGAAAAAGTATTATATAAAAGATTATAGAAGTAAGAAGAAAAATAGTAAGAAAGACCTTACCTATTATAACTATAGAAAGAAAGGATACTTTACAAAAGACTATAGAAGTAAGAAGAAAAAGAAGATATAGTTAAAGATAAATAAGATAAGAAAGAACTCTAAAGAATCTATAGAAGAACTATAAGAAAAAGTAGTAGTAAGTTAAGAAAACTATTAAGAGTTATACTAGATATTCTACTATAAAGATATATACCTAATATATATCTATATAAAATAAAGAGTAGAATAGTTTCTATAGAGAAAATAGAACTAAATAGTAGTAATAAAAGAATAAGTCTAAGAATAGGTAGAAGAAACTTATAAAGATTAAGATAAAAGATTAGAGTTAATAACCTAAAAAGTAGGACTCCTAACTCTATTATAAATAATATAAGAAGATTAAGAGGATACTTTAGAGAGAGAGAGCTCTAATAAAGAAAGTTAAGAGGACTCTAGTATAGAAGACTAAGAAAGCTCTAAAATAGAAATACTAGTATAGGGTAAAAGGTTCTTATTAAGATAAGGACTAATATTAGGAATAGAGGAAGTATACAATAAATAGAAGTTATACTTCTCTAATAAAATAAAGATTATATTCTTTAGATACTAGATAGAGATAAATATAGTAGTTATAGGAAATATACTTATATAAAAGGAATAGACCTAATTAGTAAATAAAATAAAATAGCTTAAAGACGCCTACGTATAGAATATACTAGTAAGGTACTATATCCTAGTATAGAGTAAGCTAGAGAAAGACAAGTATAGAGAAGGGGATAACGTAAGAGTACAATTAAATTACCCTATATACTATAAGATTACTTAGGTATTCTGTATAGAAGTAAGCTATTAGATATATAAGAAACCTAAGGATATAAATAAGGTATAGCTAAAATAAAACAATAACTAAAACCTTAAAAAGGCTATTAATAGGATAAAGGTCTATAGATAGTAACTAGTAAAAACCTAAAAAGGATACTTAGTATTAGAACTAGGATATAAACTATCTAAGGAATATATATAAAGAAAGCCTTAGTACAAATATATATAGAATAAATATCTAAAATACGTATAAGAAAAAATTAAGATAAAGTATTAGCTTAAGAAAGAGATACTCTAAAGAGTAAAAGAACTATATATAACTATAGAAGGTTATTATTATAAAAGAAAGATCTAAATTATAGTAGATAGTAGAGCTACTAAGAACTTTATAAGAAGGAAGTTTGTAGAATAATAAGAAATATAGTAAGTATAAAAGAAGTACCTACAATAACTAAGTATAATAGAAGGACTACTATTCTAAGAACTAGTTAGCTCTAAGACCTAACCCTTAACGTTAAAGGTATAAGGTCTAGAAATCTATAACTTAATTATAGATATAATATTAGGAATACTATAGCTAGAAATAGTAAACTCCTAAATTAACTAGAAAATAGGAGAAATTATATATAGGTAAGATATACTACAAGTAAATATTAAGAGATATATTAGAAAGTTCCTAGAAGAATATAGGAAATAGGAAGAGCTTCTTATAGAACCTAAGAACTACTAACTAACGTATAAACTATAGGACCTAAAAATAGAACTTAAAAAAGGAAAATCTATAGGATAGAGCCTAGTCTACTAAAAAATAGAAGATAAAGTAAAAATTAAGAAAGAATATATTAAAATAGTACTTTAGAATAAATAGATAAGACCCTTAAAATTATTAGTAGCTTATAGAACTCTCTTTATAGATAAAAAGAGAATAAAAGAAAAAAGATTCTATATAGACTTTAGATAAACTAATACTATAATAGATAAGAATTAATACTTCTTACTACGTATAGATAAGATATAAGATAGGATAAGTAAAGTAAAAATTTTTATAAAACTTAATATATAGAACGTATACTACTAAATAAGAATAGTAAAAGGCTATAAATAGAAAATAGTGTTTAGGATATAGTATAGACTATATAAATACTAGGTTATACCCTTTAGATTAATAAATATACAAGTAATATTCTAAGAAAAGATTAATACTATACTAAGAGAATACCTAGATATTTTTATATTTATATACTTAGATAATATCTTAATATTCTCTAAAAATAAGGAGGATTATATAAAATACGTATATAAGATACTAGAACTCTTAGTAGAAAACTAGATATTTCTTAAAATAAGGAAATATAAATTCTATACTAAGAAAACTAATTTTCTAGGATTTAATATTAAACTAGAATAATTAAGGATTAACCTAGCAAAAATAGACGCTATAGTTAGATAGCTAATACTAAGGAACGTTATAGAAATTTAACAATTTTAAGGACTTATAAACTTCTACTAAAAGTTTATAGTAAGATAGTTAGAACTTATAAAACTACTAATAAGACTAATAAAGAAGAATATACCTTTTAAATAGATAGAGGAATATAAAAAGATATTTAAAACTATAAAAGAAAAATTTAGAGAAAACCTAGTTCTAAGGATATTTAACCTAGAGCTACTACTAATAGTTAATATAGACGTATTAAACTTAGTATATAGTATAGCCCTATAACAAGAAGACCTTATTATAGGAATAAGGTACTTAGTAGAATATATTAAGAGTAGCTAGAAGGTAATAGTACTTGCTGTAGGCTATAGAAGATAGTAAAGGGATAACAGTAATTTAAGTAAAATTCTTAAGAAGGTAAATAATACTTACTTAACTCTATAAGCAAGTATAGAGCCTCTTATACGCTAGCGCAGCGGACCGGCCCTGTACTAATAGCGCACTAACCCTATACTAGAGTACGCCGGCCCTACTCTAAGCTAGGACTATAACTATAATATATCTAGGGTATTACAAGATCCTAGGGGTCTCGTAACCTCGTTATAGAATACTTCTTAAAATAAATAAAATAAGTAGAAATAAATTACCCTATTTATAACAAGGAAATACTAGTAATATACAAAGTATTTAAATAATAGAGAGTATACTTATAAGGAGCTAAATACAAGATATAAGTTTATACTAACTATAAGAATCTAATAGGATTTATAATAAATAAAGACCTAATACAATAGTATACTAGATAGTAGGAGTACCTTGTAATATTTAACTTTAAAGTAATCTATACAAAAGGATTAGAGAATATACTAGTAGATATACTAAGTAAGAAACTAGACCTATAAAGAGAAGTTAAAGTAGAAGGAATTATACTAGTAAAGAATAAAAATAGATACTTAGAAATAAACAAGCCTAAAGTAGCTGCAAACCTAGAAATAATAAGAAATAAATAGGATTAATAGATTAAAAAAGAAACTAAGAAGGATCTAAGTACTTAAGAAATAGAAAATAGATTTAGAATAGAATATAGACAAATATATATACTAACTAAAATATAATAAGAATTTATAAGATAGTTTTATAAACTACTAGTATATAGCTATTAAGAAATAGAAAAAACTTTAGAAAGACTACTAAGGGACTACTATATACTAAAGGCAAGATAGATAGTAATACAAGTATTAAAAAACTATATAGAATACTAAAAAAATAAATATAATAGATACGTACTATATAGAATACTATAACTAGTAAAAGTACTAGAAAGGCTATAAGGAGTTATTACAATAGACTTTATTACTAGACTACTAAAGTTAAAGGACCTAATCTTAGGAAATAAATATAATAGTATCCTAATAATAGTTAATAAACTAATAAAGTATATATACTTTAGACTATATAAAGAAAAGAGTAGTATAAAGGAAGTAGTATACTAAGTTATAGACTTAGTTATAGGATAATATAGAGTACTAGATAAGATTATTACTAATAGAGATGTTAGATTAATATCTAGTATATAGAGCACTATAATAGCTTTACTAGGAATTAAATATAGTATATCTATAGGATATTACCTACAAATAGATAGACAATTAGAATAAATAAACGAGATAGTTAAATAATATTTAAGATATTACCTTAATTATAACTAGAACAACTAGGTAGTACTACTACTAGTAGTATAACTAGCCTACAATAGCTTAAAGAATATAGTAATAAGAGTATTACTATTCTTTATAAATTATAGATTCGAACCTACTATATATTAGATACCTAGGGACACAAGAATATAGAACCCTAGGAGACAAAAGATAATAGATAGAATTAAAGAAATATATAAATAATTAAAAGAAGACACTAAATTTCTAAGAAATTAGATAGTATAATACTATAATTAGAAATATAAAGAAAGACCTTAATTTAGAAAAAGAAAGAAAGTATAGTTATAAAAAAAGAATATTAAAAGTAAAAGACTAAGCTCTAAATTAGATTACGTAAAAATTAGACTATATAAAATTAAGAAATAAGTAATACTAGTTATATATAGATTAAAACTACTTAAAGGAATAAAAATATACCCTATATTCTATATTTTACTATTAGAAGAAGTACTACAAGATATAGAACTAGTAGTCTATAAGGCTAATATATATAGAGAATAAGAAGAATATAAAGTCTAAGAAATTATAAGATACTAACTTTGTAATAGAAGAAACTACTACCTAGTTAAGTAGTTAGGAATAGATAAAGATAGAAAACTATAAGAATATATATAAGAACTAGAGAATAATCTTAATTACTCTAAGTTACTAGAGGACTTTTAAAGCTAAAACTAAGTAACTTACCTTATAGTAAACTAAGAAATAAATTAAAGTCTTATAGAGGATAATTATTACTTGTAATAGATAGAGAGGCGCCTAGAGAAATAGTAATACTAAAAATAGTAGGAGAGGCTATAAGATTACCTAAGATAATAGATAACTACTATAATACTCTAACCTCCTTAGTATCTAGCTTAGCCTTAAGTATAATATATTATATACTAATCCTTTTATTATTATAGGCCTATAACTTATAAAGATAAGCTAAACGTACCTAAGCTTCTACTAGTATATCTAGGGTATACTTATACTTAGCCTTAGCCTCTAAGATCTATAATAATAGTTTTACTTTAGCTTAGTTAGTAGCTTTCTTTAATAGAATTTAGCCCTAACGCGTACGTTGTAATTAAAGGCCTACACTTAGAAATAGACACGCTAGAAATATTATAGGAACTATAAATATTAGCCTAGATACACGCCTTATAAGCCTTACTAAGCTTTAAAGAAAATATATAAGAGATATCTAGAGAATAGTAATAAGAATAAGGAAATATTTTAATACCTTAACGTAATACCTAATTAGTAAGGTTAAGATAATAAAGGGTAGACTTAGTAGGTATAAGGAACTTACAAGAAGAAATAAATAGCAAATAAGACCCTAATAAGTTAGAAACTAGGATAGAGAAAGCCTTAGCCTAATAGAGCCTAAGAGGAGAGATAGTATTATAGGTTATAACCCTATATAGGAATTAGAGCTAATAGAGCCTAGGTTACTCTTAAGTAATAACCTAATAGGTTATAAATCTAAAGGACTTAGATAGGATAATAATATAGAATATAACCTAAATACGTAAAAGGGTTACGTATAGTAATCTATAGATCTATTATATAGATTAATAGATTAGAATAATCTCTAGATCTACGTTATAGATTAATAGATTAAGATAATCTATAGATCTATTCTATAGAGTAATAGATTAAGAGATAAAACTACAAGTATATAGTTAATAAGATATCTATTATTAGGATAATATTATTAATCCTAATCTTTAACCTAGAGTAATACACTTTTAATATCTACTATTTAGAATTATTACTATACTTTAGCCCTATTAATAGTTAACCTAACACCTATATCTATTCGCGTTACACTCTAATTACAATTACTACACACCTAGGTAAGCTATCTAATAGGTACTATAAGTAGCCCTGTTATACTTATCCTTAGTAAAGTAGAAAGAAAGAGGCTTTTACTACTTCTAACTTATCTTAGTTACGCTAGAAGTAAGGTTAGCCTTTCTAGCTATACTTACTAACTCCTATTATTAACGTCCTTAATTAATATTTAAGGTTAAATAGATACCCTAATTACTCCTATAAAGAGGTTAGTACCTTTTACTAGAAAGTATAACTTCTTAAAGTACTACTAGAAAAGCTTTTATAAAGGAGCCTACTCTTTATAGTCTCTTATAGTAATCTAAATTACTTATACTACTATTCTAGTCTAATTAGATACCTTAATTACTCCTATAAAGGGGTTAGTACTCTTTACTAGAGAGTATAACTCTTTAAAGTACTTCTAGAAAAGCTCTTATAAAAGAGCCTACTATTTATAGTTCTTTATAGTAATCTAAATAGCTTTTACTATAAGTATTACTCCTTATAATACCTACTAGTCTTAATAGCTCTTACTACTTATATTACCTTATCTAACGCGTATTTAGTTTGTATATAAATAAAAGTAGTTACTAAGTATATTACTTCTTATAATATACTAACCTAATAGCTCTTACTATCTATATTACCCTATCTAATATATATTTATACGTAAAAACTTATTATAGAAAAGAATTAAAAACTAGTTATAAGCTCTTAAATACTCTAACTTTTGCTACGCTAATAGACTATTAATACTCCCTAGTTAGGTTACTAATAAAATATAGTATTGTAGGATATACGTAGAAGTAAGGAGTAGGTAGTAACTTGTAGTTAGTAAGTTAAGTTAAATATTTGCGTAGAGTAGCTATATAACGAGTTAGTATTAGTATCTATCTCTCTTATCTAGTCTTACTTGTAGCTACCTATAGAGCTACTATACTAACCTAATACTCCCTAATTACGTGCGTTTCTACTATACTATAATATATAAGAATACTAAAGAGCTACTAGAAAGCTAGTATAATCTTTTAAGTCTAGAAAGTATTATATAGGCTTAGACTATTACTATTACTATAGTAGAAAGAGTTTATATCTTTACTTAATACTATTAGTTTTAAAATAGTACTATACAAGCTATACTACTTAAATAAAGATAGTATTATTATTTTTTTCTATATAGATAATATTATTATAGTATACTATATATAGAAGAGTATAGAAGTAAAGTAAGTAACTAAGCTTCTTAAAGATAAATATACTATTACTAGTAGAGTAGACCTATAGTAGTTTCTAGGAGTAGAGATTATATAAAAAAGAGAGTAGTATCTTTTCTAGCTATTATAAGTAGTATATACTAATAAAATAAGCTAGCTTATAGATAAGTAAAATACTTGTTATAATACTTTAATAGTAGCTATTAAGCTTAAGTTAAATAAGAGTACTATAACTCTATCTAGAATTAATAAGTACTAGTATAAAATTAGCTCTCTACTATTTATAGCTATAACTACTTGTCTAGATATAGCTTTTATAACGTTATAACTAGTATAATTCCTCTCTAATCTAAGTATAGAGTACTAAAATACTACTAACTAAGTACTTATATACTTATTTACTATAAGATAGAGAGCTCTATAGCTTAGTAGAAGAGACTTACTTTAAGTAGCTAGTAATATATTATTTACTAACAATATAATAGATAGGAGAAGCTCTTAAGAATATATAATTAAGCTCTTTAATAAGCTAGTTATATAGAGAGTAAATAAGTAAGATACTATTATAACTTTAATAACTAAAGCTAAACTTCTAGCTCTATTATAAGTAGCTAAGAAAGTAATATTTATATTAAAACTACTTAATAAGCTATAAATTAAGCTACCTATACGCTATATTACTATCTAGTACAATAATACTTAAACAATCTAGCTTGTAACTAAAGAGCTAGCTAAGCTATAGACTAAACTATAATATATAGATATCTATAACTACTAGCTAGTTAAATTCAAGTTAAATATACTCTATTAACTAAGATAATAGCTAATAGCTTTATAAAGGTCCTACTATATAATAAATAGAAGTACTTCTTTACTTAGCTTAGATTAGTATAAATACAGGAGTATTAGGTAATATATAAGGTACCTCTTAATAAAATTTAAGCTTAACTTAATAATATATATCTTAGCCTAGCTTAATATAGGTCTTAAGCTAAAGGGGTGTATTAGATATAACGCTACTAGTAGTACTAGTATATAAGATCGAGATAGTAATTAATTAGGCGTATATATATACGTACGCTATTAGCTAAGTAAGCTTTATAAATAACTCTCCTAAACTTAGCTAAGAAGGTATATATATATAATTAATATAATTAATTAAGGAATAAAAGTAATTAACTTAACTTATATAATTAATTAATTATTTTTATTATACCTATTTATTACAGTCTTGTACTACTCTTAGTAATATTAGATTTAAGAGGTCTAATATAGTAGTTACAAAAAAGGCTTTTTAGTAATAGCTAGGTAGATTAATTAATTAAGGAGGTTTAAGCGAGAATATAATAAATATATATAATAAATAGTTAATTAATTAATTGAAGTAATTAATTACTCTAATTAACTAATTAATTATTCTATCTCTTTAATCTCTATATCCTAGCTACTCTATATACTTAAATCTACCTAGTTTACTAAGGTTACCTAGTATAGCTAGTAGAGGTCTACTATCTTTATCGAATTAGTTTAGCTCTATACTATTTAGATAATAATATAATAGACTATAATATTTATAGTAACCGTTTAGTATATAATAGTTTAGCTCCCTAGCCTCCTATAGTTATACTAACTAGCGTACTATACTTAGAGAGAAAGAGGCTAAGAAGATTATACTTTTTTAGTATCTCTAGATTACACTCTAAGTTATATATCTAATTTATATATCTAAGTTACGTATCTTATCTAATAAGTTATTAGATTAGCTAATACTAAAAATAGATTAAGCAATCCCTTGTTTAATTATAGATATTACTTATCTCTATAGTTATTTACTTAAAGGATCTAGTATTTAGGATTCTTTTATTTATTTCTAAGTTAATACTTGTAGCCTTTTAGGATCTAATTAGCTAATCTTATTTCTTAGGCTTATATTAGACTTTAGTCTTAACTATACTAGTTTTATTACAAGTAGATTAGGTCTAAACTAGTTAGGTACTAGCTCCTCTTATATATAGTAATAGTTTCTAAGATTATAAGATAGTTACTTATAAGTAAAGTATTCTTTACTAGTTCCTTTATAGGATTACTTACTTGTTTAATTAGTTACTTATAATTATTTCTACTAGGATTTCCCCTACTCGCCTTATAATTAGGTAGATAGTACTCTCTATTCTAGTATACTAGAGGCGTCCCTCTATATACTCTAGTTAGATTTACTACTAGGTATATAGTCTTCCTATCTAATATAAAAGGATCTCTTTATAGGCTTTTTTTATAGTAGATAGGATTAGATTATATAATCTTAGTAGTATTTTATTATCTCTTTTCTATATATAGTTAATCTATTTACTCTAAGACTAGAGAAAGTTTTTTATTATATCTTAATTATTTTATAGCTTACTAACCTCTTTAGTTTTAGCTAGAGTAGTAGCTTAATTATACTCTACTAGCTACGTATCCTAATTATTTAGTAATCTTATTAGCTTAAAAGTAGTAAGGTATTTTTATCTTACTTTATTACGTTGTTCTTCTAGATTAACTCTAAGAGTATCTCTTAGATTCTTAACCTAGATTTTAATTAGTTAACCTAGCTTATAGTAGCTTAGATAGAGGTATAGAACTATAGTCTTAATTATATAATTTACTACCTTACTTAGCTTAGTTTTTTCTTCCTTATATAGTTTATACCTAAACTAGAAAGTAAGTATCTATTTAGTATATAGCTTGCTATCCTCTTTAAATACTTTAAGACTAGCTATTAAGAGGTTAGATTTCTTAGTTAGAGCTTAGATTGTTATAATTACTTATACCTTTATAGGTGTATCTAATACTATTCTTAAGCGCGTTAATTATAAGGTTAGAAGACTAGAGGTACTTGTAGAGGTAGTAATTACTATATTTAACTTATAATTAGTAATATCTAGCTTAATTAAAGTAGTTAGTTTTAGGGTTAGTCTAGTAATATTATTAGGATTAATAATAGGCTATATACTAAGTAGATTATAGATTATCTTAAGCTAATAATACTATATAGACTAGTTATTATAATCTATAAGGATTACTATTAACGTATTCTATTAGCGAAGCGGCTATATCACCGAAACGGCTACTTTTGCTTGGCATTAACTTTCTATCTTCACTTCTTAATAACTTCTGCACTACGTAAGCGAAAGAGATAAATATAATATCATTTGAAAGCTACAATATAGGGCTTTCAAAAGATGTATAAATTACCTAAATCGACTTAGTATAAGGGAAGTTATTAAGCGTGATATGTTTGGTGTTCTAAAAGTAGTTCTAACCCCTGCATCTAGTACTTAGCGCAAATAATATGTTATATAACTTGAGTATATTATAAATATAAATATAATAATTATATTTATAAAGTTTTATAAGGTGCAGCCTAGTCCTTATAGAGCTAGACTAGCTAAAAAGCTTATATCTTAAACTCTAATATTTCTCTATATAATCTATAAATATATACTAACTGTATAATTTATAACTTATAATTAAGTTTCTATAATACTATTATTAGAATAGTTAATTTTATTTATTAACTCTTGACTCTTATTTACTTTTTTTTATTAACAAAGTAGTTATAAGTATAGAGTAAAACGTTGCGTTAATCTATTTAAAATACTCAATTTGAATTTTTCAATATCATATAATATATAAAATAAAGTTATTTTAATACTATATAAAGAATAATATAAGGACTATAAAAGTATATAAATACAAATATTGTTTTAAGAGTACGATATTTCTAATTAGCCTAGCTCTTTTAGGACAAGACTGCACCTTATAAAACTTTATAAATATAATTATTATATTTATATTTATAATATACTTAAGTTATATAACATATTATTTGCGCTAAGTACTAGATGCAGGGGTTAGAACTACTTTTAGAACACCAAACATATCACGCTTAATAACTTCCCTTATACTAAGTCGATTTAGGTAATTTATACATCTTTTGAAAGCCCTATATTGTAGCTTTCAAATGATATTATATTTATCTCTTTCGCTTACGTAGTGCAGAAGTTATTAAGAAGTGAAGATAGAAAGTTAATGCCAAGCAAAAGTAGCCGTTTCGGTGATATAGCCGCTTCGCTAATAGAATACGTTACGTTATAGTTATATAATTAGCTTATTTTTAATTAATTACTCTAATTTACTTAGTAGAGTTTAAATTTAGAACTTATTTAAAGTAGTAAAACTCTTAATTATTAGATTAAAAGGTTACTTAAAGATAAAGATTAACTATAGTTAATAAGATTAATTTAATTAATTATAGTAATTAATTTTTCTAATTAATATTATTAATTATTCTTTCTCTCTAGTAGCTCTATATACTTAAATCTACTTAGTTTACTAAGGTTACCTTATATAGAGAGTAGAGATCTAATATCTTTATTATAGTAGTTTAGCTCTATACTATTTAGATTATAATATAATTAACTAATATTCTTGTAATAGCTATTTAGTATATAATAGTCTAGATAGATAGCTTCCTATAGTTTAGGATTAGTATAATCCTAGGACTACTTAATCTCTAGATTATATATCTTATCTAATAACTTACTTAACTCTATATATAAGTATAGAGCCTCTTATATACTAGTATAGTAGACTAGCCCTATACTAATAGTATACTAACCTTATACTAGAGTATACTAGCCCTACTCTAAGCTAAGGACTATAACTATAATATATCTAGGGTATTATAAGATCTTAGAAGTCTTTTAACCTTATTATAACTAGGTATATATAAGCTTAATACCTATATAGTAGACTTTAGTATTAGTTTTAAGAGCTAGGGTAGTTGTAATAGTAGTATTATACAAGTTATAGAGCTAGTAGATATAATTAACACGTTTATTAAATATTACTAGTACCTATTAATATTAGTTAAAGCGTATATATAAAGTACATCTCTAAAGAAACCTACTAAAGTATAACTACTTTAGTTATTATCTAAGTAGTACTTATAGCGCTTTTCTTCTAGATTATTGAAAACAACCTTCTACTAGTAAATATTCTAAGCGTAGTATAGGTAGGTAGTATAAAAGGTAACCTAGTTAGTATATAGAGTAGTTACGCTCTAAGTAAAAGGTATAGCGTAATAAATATTACTTTTCTTAATAAATTTTAAGTATACGTTTTAAGTATACTATAGTTATAAGGAGATAGAGTAATATAACTATAAAGAAAATATTATTACTATATAGACTATACTAGTTACTAGGCTATAAAGTTTTTACCTATTATAATTAAAATATATTATTATTATTATTTAAGTTATAATCTTTTACTTATTATTAAGTAAATAAAAGAATTATATATAAGTATAACAATAATAATATATATATAACGCGTATAAGTAGTATAATATATATATAAATACTCTTTTCTCTTTTCTCCTATAAAGGTTTAGGGTTTTTATTAAGGTTATAATTTAAGGCTAGTAAAGATACTAGCTAGAGGGAGAGGCTTTATAATAAGGTTATAAGATCCCTAAGATCTTATAATACCCTAGATATATTATAGTTATAGTCTTTAGCCTAGAGTAGGGCTAGCACGCTTTAGTGCAAGGTTAGTACGCTATTAGTATAGGGCTAGTCTGCTGCGCTAGCGTATAAGAGGCTCTATACTTACGTATAGAGTTAAGTAAGTATTATTTACTTTCTTAAGAATTTTACTTAAATTACTGTTATCCTTTTACTATCTTCTGTAGCCTATAGCAAGTACTATTGCCTTCTAGCTACCCTTAATATGTATCTAGGCAACTTAGGCTCTACTAGCTCTAGGTCCTGTGTAGGGTTGTAGCCTATAATAAGTAGATAGATTGAAGAGAACTATATTAGACTTTCTAATCCTAATAGAATATATCTAGTAATAGAGGGAAATAGCAATTTTAGTTGGAATTGAGTGGATTTAGAGCGTGTATTACTACAAGTTAGTTTATGGTTAAAATAATGTTATAATATAGTTATAACTAATTAACTAGAGACGGAAACTTCGTTTATGTTATCGCTATGTCCGAACCGCTATCACAAAGGAGGGATTACTAGAACTTATCCTCAGACGTCATAGACTACAAGTCTAATTGGTAACAGATATTTTTCGTATGCCTACGACGCAAATTAAATTATATATGGGTTGGGTATCGGCTTGGACTTCAGAGCTCTTATATAAATTACCCCAAGGAAAAGGTAGCTCGTATACGTTATTAAATACGATAAGTAGTTCCTACTATTACGAGCGGAACCTAGCCTTGATACTAAGAATTATTTTAGTATCGTTTAGGATACCGATTGGAACCGGAGGACCTTCCAATCAAACCCACTTAGCGGTGATTCAAGGTTAGCTCTAGTCAGCTTCGTACCTCAATATGTAACGATTGGAGAGAGGATATGCATTCTGTATGTCTGTAGTGTACCGGTGATTTTACGGGGATTTTACGAAACATTCCTAGTGTTGGTTCGCAGTAAGACTACTGGCAGCTAATAGGTGATTATGTGCATGGGATCATGGATGGCGAAGCTATAGTTTCGACAGCTAGCCATAGTCATGGAAGAACATGGCTTGTCTTCAACATTCGCTTGCTAGGAAGGCCCCAGGATAACAAACGAAGAACTACGACCCTGAAGCGTGTCTAAAACCTGAGACACAAATACCCTCAAGCTACTAGTATGCACGACTTTTGACTTATGTCCATATGTCTGGTACTTAGAGGTGAAAATTAGCTTTGAAACTTAGATTCGACAAGCCAAAAAGAGTAGCAGCCGTTGACTACCTAGACTTGATCCGCCTCTAAGCGAAGGCAAGCTTGGCAAAGTCGTCATGTGCTTAGTAATTGAAAATTAGCAGGATAATCCGTAGCATCATTACCTCCTAGGCAGGATCTCGTCTGCTAACTGGTTATCGTGTAGGCTAGCGGAGTTTTACAATCCTTTTTGCAAGAGGTGTCATATGTACGGTGTGTACAGCCTTAGTGTATCAAAGTAAAGTGCGCTCGCTAGCGCCACACCGCTAATCCTCTGGCTTGCATTGATGGTATCGCGAACTCCGTTATGCTGGTGCTATGTCGTAATAATTGGTAACCTCTTTCGATGAGTCAAAAAGGCTAATAAGTCCTGCACTCTCTGCTGCCACCGCCACAAACCTCTAGACTGGACGTCGGCCTATACTCTCTGACTCTGGTGTTCTACTGCTGCCATAAGAAATTGAAGGCCACCAACCGCTGTGCCGTGCCGAACCACCTGTCTCCCTAGTTTTGCCTAGTTGGGTTCCTCCTTCGCAGCCAATCTAGGTGGGCGGAAAAGTAGGGGCTGTACAGCGTCTACTTGATCAGCCGTATCAAACCTTCCACTTCACCAATCACAGACCCAGTGGAATAAAATTGAAGCAGCCGCTAACAGTCATCACGCGTCACGGGCTATGATTCGCCAGGCTCTGCAAAGGACGGTGTGATGATGCCTGAAGGATTGTATGCAGCAAGGATGCAGCACCGTTCTATAGGGCTGAGACACAGGGTTCATACTGCACTCCTACCTTGGAAAGGATCACCCCGGACGGTAGAGTACGCTCTTTGCTGAAACGTTAATAATAGATACCTACATACCTACATACACTGAATCGAAAGACAGTATAGCCGTTGGCGTTACTTCTTGGCACAGCGACTCTTGACATGAAGCGTGATGTGTAATCCTTGGATATCACTCAATAACCCGATACCTAGGTGCCCACTCTAGGCTTCCAAGAAAGCCACGTCTTTTATCTACGACATCAAGGCTGCCTATAGGTATCGTAGTGTGCGAGTCTAGACTTGGTGCCGACGCTTGATTCTGGCGCCCGTCGCAATGGCCTCTCAGATTCAAAAACGGTCGCCACTCCACTGCAGGGTGACTTGTCGAGTGCGCAAAGTTTTAGGGCTGATCAAAAGGCAGCATGCAATAGCCAACCAGTCCAGTGGTATCATCGATGAGATCTTGCGGTCTGCTGAGGCGTCGGTGCCTTAATTCGGGTCTTATGAAGCGCAAGGGAGGCCGCACTGTCACGTCTCCGCCCGGCACAAGCCGATTGGCCAACGGCAGCGCCGTAACAAGTGCGGTATGCAGAGCGTGTCGGCGACTTGGACGACTCACCTCCACGAGCACCGCAAGCCGCCCGTTCAAGGGCGAGATGGGAGGACATGGAGTCGGTCAAGCTAGAGGCACGGCTAAACCTCGTTTGGGATCGCGCGCCGCCCCCCAACCAACGTAGCCCAGGCGCGCGGGCTTTTCGTCGCGTTGCAACGAGCCGGAAAGCTCGCGCTGCATGCTGCAGCCCGGCCCAGCATGCTCATTCGCCCACGCCGGGCGCCGTGCCGTCCAGGTGCAAGCCATCGCAGCTGGGCTGTTCGACGCTTCACTGCCCGCCCGCCTTTTCCTGGCCCGGCGGAGCGCCCCCCCCCCAACGCGATGCCGATGCTCATTCGCTATTCTTGGACGGCGGGGGCCCAGCAGCGCTGTGCCAAGCAGAGCGCTGGTGTCTGACCGCCCCACTCTTTTTCTCACTGCCCTAAACATACCACACCACAGCCATGGGCCTGACAGGCTTCGGATGGGGCTGAACGTCCTCGCACTCTTCAGAGTAGGTTATAATCCGTCTCGGAGCCCCCAATGGCTGCCATATTCTCCCCACCGCACATCGCCACGTCCCCGAGTGCTTTGGCAGCAGCATGACCATGGACTCCCAGGGTACCAACGACTTCATCAGCATTGTCAAACCACACTCCAGACCACACTCGAGACCACACTCGAGAGCGCCGAGTATGATACACGAACCACACGCCTCCACCGCCCCAGCCACAGCCATGGCCCCACGGCCACGACTTCCCGTGCGAAATCACGCGCCCCAGCGGAGCATTAACGACTTCTGGGACAAGTTCACAACGAAGCACCCCGGCAAGATATTCACCATTCTCCCAGACAACCTCTATGCAAAACGCGCAGCCGCACATGCCCCCAAAGGCTCCATCCCCGGCGTCAACGCCCTCGCCTCCTACGAACAGGCGGTAGAGTCGTGTCGGAACAAGGTGGCCAAAATCGTCAAGGAGTGCCGCCGGCTGAACCAAAAGTACCGGGACCCGCACTTTGACATTGAAGCCGATTTCAAACGATCACAGGTGTTGCCAGACACCCCGCCCGACTGCCTGACGGGATTGGACAAGGAGCAGGCAGACTACCAGCCCATGTCCGTGAAGAGGGTAGAGGTAATGCGCACCGGCATTGCCTGCTACAACCCACTGACAATGGCTACAGGACATTTTCGAGCATCCCCAATTCTATATCGGAGGCGCCACCGCGAACGACGTGCGACAAGGCAACGATGGAGATTGTTGGTTTATGGCGGCGCTGGCTACAATAAGCAATAAGGAGGAGCTGATACAACGAGTATGCGTCGCTCGGGACGAAAAAGTCGGCGTCTACGGCTTCGTGTTCCACAGAGGTAGGCGAACGACTTAGTGACACTGGAAACACGCGCTTACCTGGCACAGATGGCGAATGGATCTCCGAGGTCATCGATGACAAGCTATACCTGATTAAGGAAGATTTCGATGAAGCGAAAATCGAACGCTATCATTGGCTAGAACTACAGAATCGCAAGACGCCCGAAGAAGAGTATCGTACTGTTATGCAAACTGGATCACGGGCATTGTATTTTGCACAATGTAGCGACCCCAATGAGACGTGGCTGCCGCTGCTTGAGAAGGCATTTGCCAAGGCCCATGGAGACTACTCTGCTATCGATGGAGGTTTTGTTGGCGAAGGCATCGAAGATCTTACTGGTGGTGTTACATCCGAGATATTTGCGACAGATATCCTTGACAAGGATAAGTTCTGGCGCGAGGAACTCATGGGTGTGAACAAGACCTTCCTGTTCGGATGTGGCCAGATGGGCGGGATCTACGGCGAACGCAAAGGCATCCAAGAAAAGCACGCTTACTCTATAATGGAGGCCCGCGAAATCGATGGCCAACGACTGCTAAAGTTACGCAATCCGTGGGGCCGGAGCGAATGGACCGGCCGCTGGAGTGATGGATCAGAAGAATGGACGCCTGAGTGGATGCAGAAACTCAAGCACAAATTTGGTGACGATGGCGTCTTTTGGATCTCCTATCAAGATCTCCTTCGCCATTATCAGCACTTTGATCGCACTCGACTATTTGGCCCGGAGTGGACGGTTTCCCAGCAATGGACAAGCGTCAACGTACCTTGGAGTGTCGACTACCTCGACACCAAGTTCAAGATTAATCTCGCCAAGGCAAGTCCAGTTGTTATCGTACTTAGCCAACTCGATGATCGCTACTATCTTGGTTTGGAAGGGCAATACGAATTTAACCTCCAATTCCGACTCCACAAAGACGACGAGGAAGAGTATATCGTACGCAGCAACGGCACCTACTACATGAAGCGATCTGTCTCAACCGAGCTCGATCTAGAAGCGGGTGACTACACCGTTCTCCTCAAGATCAAGGCAACAAGGCAACAAAAGCCGACACCAGACGAGGTCATACGAACAACTTGTACCAAGAGACGAGAGAAGCTTCTCGCGACTGGCTTGTCTTATGATCTCGCCCATGCCAAAGGGCAATTCAGGGAGCGTGAAAAGGACAAGCTCCGCCGACACAAGGAGCACAAGCTCGAGCGTAAGAAGGCGGAGATGAAGAGTTCTCATGAACAGAGAAAGAAGCTACGCCAGAAAACCAGGCTTCGTGAGCAAAAGAAGGCTGCCAAGGAGACTCGCAGGATGAACCGATCAAGCAGAGATATGCTCGAAGTAGAGCGCAAGCTCCAAGAGATGTCGGGGCTCGGCACCAACGTCGATGAAGGTCAGCAGCAGTCTTTCGACGAGGAAAACAAGCCTACCCATACTGTATTGTCGGGGCATCATCGCGCCTCAAGCACCGGTGCGATTCGGGAGCGCTCATCTAGCCCCAGTGGTGGCTTCGGTGGTCGCGGCGGCTATAACAGGGGCCGCGATGGATACAACACGGCGCTTCCGGGGGCTCTGCAGGGTCGCGGAGGCTACAACCGCGAGGCGCACGGCTCCGCAATGGCCGAAGCCCTGCAAGGACGGGCGGGATACAACTCCAGCCCCCAGAGCACCCCAGCTGCATCTGCACACGGCTTCACAGGGCGTGGTGGATACAACCAAAACATGCCTGGTGAACTTCATGGCAGGGGTGGCTATAATCAGAATATGCCTGGCGAGCTCCAGGGCCGGGGCGGCTACAATGCTGAACTACCCGGCGCCTATCAAGGTCGAGACGGATATAACGGCCGTGATGGATACAATGGTAGAGATGGATACAATGGTAGAGATGGATACAATGGCCGGGACGGTTACAACGAAGGCGCGACCATTGACTCGCCCATCCCCACGCCGCTAACGGACGAGTTCCGTCCTGGAACTCCTTCACAGCACCCGTATAGTCCTCGCCCAGATCGCAAATTTCTGGATCCGCCCCGTAAGGCGACATTGACTCCTATCCCCGGCCTACGCCCAGGCGTTCAAGTCACACGTGGTCGCGGCGCTAGTATGAGCTCTAACCGCGCCCATTATGGCATATATTCAGCCAACGACGATTCTGACGACTCATCATGGGATTCTGAAATTGACGGCCCATGCTCAGTGGACTCAGACATGTCGTCCGACGAAGATGGTCCACGACGTCGCTCAGAGCGCTACCAGCCTCGCTATGTGTGGTATCATGGTGCACGCTATCCCTATCTTGAGGAAGAGGACGAGTTCGAGCGCGATCCATGGAATGCCGTTGCTGTCGTCGGGCTACGCGTGTTCTCGCAGGATAACACAGACGTCACCATCGAAGTCGTCCACGGTGAGGGCGAGAGAAAGAAGGAAGGTGACGACGCTAGTGTTGCTAGTATCTCGACCGTTAGACGCAAGCATAAAGAGCTTGATGTCGATGACAGTGCAGCCGATGCTACTAGTCCAATGCGCACGCGCACTACAGGACTCGAGGACGAGTTGCTCAGTCGTGCAAAGGAAGCAGAGGCGGTTTCTAAAGTAGGCACTGCGCCTGCAGGAACGGAGAGAAGTAGGCAGGGAACACTGAGTTGAGCTGCCTTTAAATTGCTTAGATCACATGTTTCGCTACGATGAATGGGTGTATCGCGTGCGGCGTTCTTGGAAAGGCGGTTGGAGTTCGTGCAATACCCACCCTGTCTTTACTGTAGATGGCTCTTGGGTGACTTCGTCAATGGAAATTTCGGTGTTAGATTGTTTAATTTAAATCCTGCTTTTTTACCTGACACTCTTTGCGAGTGAAATGATATCCTTTCCTTTGTAATTTGGACGCAGAATTTACCAAGTCTTGGTCCTAATCGTGCGCATCGATATCATGGGTGCACTATTCAATTTTCTAGTTCATTGCGTAGCTCCAATGTCTAGCTCACTTCCTAGAATCCTCCTCTTGTGTGTGTATAATTCTCTCATCAATTAGACTCATCGTTGTCTCACCGATACATCCCTACCTCGCGTCGGAAGTTGTTATTCGGTGATGATTACCCTCCGATATTTAAAAAGCAAAAGCCGTTCCATTTTCGTCGTCTCAAACAGGTCCATAATTTGGCCACCGCCATCAAGGGCTCGGTCAATTTTTGAACTTTCAAACGCGGGGAAGACCCACCTCGGAAAAAAAAATGGCGTCAACCAAAAAAATAGCTAAGGTTAAACACAGGTTGTATGCACCTCATCAACAAAGCAGTCAGCTCGCCAAAGCAATGTGTATACATCGGGAAAGTAACTATGTAAGCATCCACTGCACCTGTCCGTCGTACTTCTTAATGATTGTGGGAGCGCTCCTTCACGAAGCACCCAGCCGCCTTCTACGTGAGTCTGCTGAAGGCTGAGCTTGATAAACGACCGTGGGGTTCTAATCATTCGGCACGAGTTCCCTTTGCACCAGTTTATGATGCAAGCACAACTCTTTCGGATAAATATTCTTTAGTTGAAGGAAGCAGGGTTGACATTTATAAAGGTAGTAAGAAAAGTAGGCAACATAAAGACTTGTATTTTATCATAGTTCCGACCAAAGAATGCTTGCGTGCGCCTAATGTATGGCCTATTAGTGAAAAGAATAATGAAAAGGACGCTCAACGCCATAAACTACGTCCAGTTACGTTCCGCGATGTGTGATCCACAGACAACTAATTGAATGGTAAGGGTATCGGCCTGTATTTTAAAGTAATTAAAGACCGTAAATAGCCTTATCGTCCACCCAGCTATAATTCGTCCCTGGGAAGCTTGGCAGACTAAGAATTGAGATATTACTTTGCCTTTCCAGCGGGGGGTGGGTTATATTTATGTCGCGAAATTTAGGTCGGGGCTATAATCAAATTATGTCCTTCACCTTGGTATGGCCTTATGAAACCAGTTTGAATTATGACAAGCTAGTTGTAAACTTTGGCTCAAATCAAGACGGAAGGATGAGAAAATCGGATCCAGATCAAATCTCATTCAACGAAAACATAAGCTCTTCGCTACCGTGGAAATCTACATCGACTAAATGCATTACTTCACAATACATGCCTTTTTTATATTTTTCTCGAAGTGTATCCAATACTAAATCGGATTGAACTGAATTTTTAAATATATTATTAGTTGTATGTACACATAATATATGACCTTCTTCTGCAAAGGATTTTAGCTTTCAGTCTTCCGGGAACTTGACAGAAATAAAATATGGAGTTACTAATAGCATTTAGTTCTACAAATTAAATACCTCCACCGCCCCCATGCATTACGTAAATAGTTGTGAGCTGTTGGTATATGCCTTTCTAAGTCTTACGTACATTGGGGAAAGGAAGCGAGTAACTCGAAGTGGATCGAAGCTTTGAACCCAATCTCGGTACTAACCGCCAACGAGGTTATTCAACCCTGACATCTAGCTCAACGCCCCTCGCCACATCTCGTAGTAGTGCTATGACCCTCTCTATGATGACCCACATTCCCTGCTAGACACAATCAAGGCACTTATCTTGGAGTATTCTCTTTCCATAATCAACTGGAGCGATCAAGAGATCGGCATCCTCTGTGCCCCACGCAAAATGCCATCTTACGGCATTGTAGAGTTATAGGCCGATGAGCAACTTGGAACATGCGTACGCAAGAGCTATAGGGCCGTCTACTAGTGCCCTCAGCGTGATGGAGCCCTAAAGGACAATGAAAGATAGCTGTAGGATAAAAGCCATGCTTGAATCGCGAATTTTGTAAGGCCCTGAGTTCTTTGAACCTACTATGCCGTCCTTCCGTAATGCTGACGGTTGGGCACTGTCCAGATTTTCCAGATTTTCCAGATCTTTGATGTTAGAGATATCCAGACGAGCTTTGAGCCATCGAGGTTTGGCGCGTATAGTGTCCGCCTTCCCAGCAAAGCTTTTTTCTTGGTCCGCCATCACCCCGGCAATTTCAGTTGCGACATGGCTCTGGGGGCTTTTTTTTTTTGGCTATGTGACCCGATTTGGTGGATAGCATCTAAGCCTAGGAACGCTGCGATGGCGCTTCTCGTTATCGTCGGTGTCTTTAAGGTTATTATTACCTTTTGAGGTACTATAAGTTTTAGGGGTTATAGAAGTGGAGAAGAAATATTGACTTGGTAATGGTACATAGCCGGAAGTTATATGAACACCATGTGTCGTTGAATGGTCATATTTGCGCGTGAGATTGACCGGCCCGTTTTGTGAATTGATAGCATCGTCTGTGGGGCTTGCTTCAGACACAATACGGACAAACTTCTGACAAGTGAGACTACAATTCTTCGGAAAAGGTGATTAGGCACTATAATGTCTCCCAAGCCGCCCAGAATAATAGTTGTGTGCTAGCAACTGGCTGCCAACATGATGTACTGAGCCAAGCCCCTTGTCACCATCCGATTTGACACTCTCGTATGACTCTTTCTCCATCCTGCTTTTGCCTAGTTTATTCTCGTTCTCAATTCCACAATCTCCGCTCACCCTAGCTGTCGTGTCCAGGCTATCAAACATGCCCAAATGTTGCAGCTTTTCATCTTGGCGCTTCAAGCTGTTATCAATGTGACTTCTCCCATCATGGAGTACGCGATTGACACCTTTTGGGGCCGTGCGCTCGCTGGACAATAACCCGATCTGTTCAAGTCCAACTTTGACGGTAGGTGATGTTGGCGTAGAAGGGGCAGCAGACAGGGTTGGCGTGGGCGGTGCGTCGGCTGAGGCTTTGAAGTTGGTGCGACTGACACTAGATCTCGATCTGAATAGTTCTCGGAGTCGGCTCGACTTACGAGCATGTCCTGGTGCCATACTCGCGTTGGCACGGTAGTGCTCTACACTGAGGCGAGCCATAGGATCTATCGGTAGGTGATTGAAGCAGAAATTTCAGTGAAGCGTGAATCAGTCTGCTTTTACGCATATTCTTTCTGTTGCTGGCGCCGGTTAGCTTGACCACGCAAGCGATAGGTGAATGCGACAAGCACCGTCTTTTCCCCCTTATTCAATCATGTGGAACGCCTCGTCACCCATTTCGCCATCTATCTGGATGATTTTGGATGTTCATGGGTTAACTGAATGTCTGAATTTAGATTATGAAAATGAACGGAACGCACTACCTCTCTATGCGTTCCGAGCGTTGCCTCTCTGTTTGCCCTGTCGCCAAACTACGGTAAGGACCCTGTGATCTCAAAACAGTTAGATGTTCCACGCGATTTATAAGCTCCATAACCTGTTTGAATGAAAATCTCGCCGAATACGCCGCGGCGTAGGAGAGTAGACTAGTGGTACAATCGTTCCTTCTTAATGAGAGTGTGTTACCAACGATCAAAATATTCTACGAAGAAATAGGTAGCTTGAAAGACATTCTTCCGCTGCGATTGATTTGCATCTCAGTCCTGACGAACTACTTTCTTTGCACTTATCACTTGTGGAATCCGTCTCCGGTGCCCTTGTCGTGCTCAATAAGACTCCTGTACGTATATTTTCCATCCTTACGATTAAAAACATCACGTCCAACATCTATGAATTTTTTAGTACAAGGGTTGTATAAAGACTGAAAGGGGTATTATATGAGGAATGACATACTATCGAGATAGGCCTTATACAATTTCTCGTTGGTGTTGAAGGTCTTTTCGTTATTATTGTACTCGCTGGGATTTGCTTTATCGTTCTCGGCCTTCACCGCGTCCTATATATCCTTCTTGGTGTACGTCTTTTGATTATCTGGACATTTCGTGTCTTTGATTTTGGCACGAGCTTCGAGATTGTTGTAGGTAGGGGCAAAGTTGGCCACGACCTCTCGCTTGCTATTGATGAGGCTTTATACTGTATTCTCCACCTCGGTGATACGCCTGGTGAGTTCGATACTAGAGTCTTGCGGAACGGGAGTAGCGCATACGTTGGCGATAAGGCCGAGGAGCAGGGTAGACTTGAGGAACAACATGTTGAAGTATGAGGCTTGGGCAGATTGGAGATTTCAATGTGTTATTGAAAGCACAAGATAGAATGTAAAGTAAGAAGTACTCATTATTACTGCTAGCGATCGATGACTTTATATGTCAGGGAAGAGACATGGCTTGCTACCACCGGAGATCAATAAACTACCCACCTTCCATGGTCCTCAATTTTGCTGGTCGCTTTGCTAACACCGAGATTGCCTGTATCGCTGAGGCTGATTATAGCATAGTTTCAATGTCGTCTTCGCTTTTCATCGAGATGTTCACAGGCAACACTTCCGATTTTGGGTGCAGAATACGGTCGTATGACGTACTCAAACTGTGAATTGTCTTGGAGGAAAAACCCAACACTTTTGAGAACCTCGCACTTTCCGCATAAATTTTACTAAAATAGATTTGCCGACAGTATTGGACTACGAAAAGTATGTTGTGCAACCTCTTAGACATAGCCCACCCACTGCCCTTTAGACCAATGCTAACGTGGGGTACAAGCAAGCGCCGGGTCTCATCAACTTTGCGCGCCAATTGTTTTGAATTTGGTTTGATTCAATAGATGAGATAGCAAGCTGAATATTGTAGTGTAGTAGAAACGCACGTGATCGGGGAGCATTAGGTCAGCATAGCGGCTCTGTAGGTAGCTATAAGTAGGATTGGATAGAGGAGAGAGACCGACACCAACTCGTCATGTAGCTACTCTACGCAAATATTCAACTCAACTCGCCGACTGCGGGTCGCCACCTGCCCCCTACTTCTACGTGCATCCCACGATGCCACAATATCTTCGCTATTTGAAGTTAACTGAGTAGCGTGGCGTTGAGCCGTTGTACGTAAGGATCGGATGGGTGCGCAAAATTGGTGAGGCCCGGCGCTCGCTTGTAAACCACGTTATATCATTATGACATAAGGTGGGGGTGAGCTGACAATTAACAAGACCTGTTGATTCGATTCACGATTTGTTAGGCCCCAGCGAGAACAAAGCTTACCTCGAGTTACTGCAATGCAGATCTGTGCAACATCTCACCTTCAGGCCCCCGTTTTCTCAAATTAGAATGGCTACCTAATTAATTATCACACTACCCAAACGTAGTACAGCGACTGCGTTCGGAATTCTATATAGCGCTATACAACCTCATCAAGTAACTAGAAGGGCTCAACTCAATTATTAACGATGGCGGAACCTCAAGAATTACGAATAATTTCTGCTCTTACGCAGCCTGCTACACAAACAACAACCCCAACAACCGATGCCCTCTTCACGCATTTGAATAAGCCTGTAAGCAATGTTGGTTATAGAATGATGACATTCAAAGTCGAACCTTGCACACTTACCACCTAATTCAGGACCACGTAGAAAATTTTGTATAGATAAGACGAGGCAGTATCTCAATTAACAAGAGAGAACCTTCACAGGTCCATTGCACAAAAACCTTTTTTAATATATATCCAAGATAATTCGCGATATCTTTGTCTTTGTATTCAATATCCCAGTAAATATATCCACAGTTCTGTTATTTAGCTTTGGACACTTGCTTCTCAGTTGGAGACTGTGGAGTTTCACTATTAAGCCATGGTTTCAACCGCACAAGTCACCTGTTTGTGAGAAATTTATTAATCCTCAGAAAGGCGCTTTCATCCCATGGTCAGAGGGCGTCCGAAACTGTCCGGTAAAGAAGTTCTCTCAGTTTGAATTTGTAGCAGCGATGGCCGCCCTACTCAAAGATTGGCGAGTCAAAGTAAAAGTAACTTCCAATGAGACTATCGAAGTAGCCCGTCGTAGAATATTGAAGCAAGTTCAAGAGGATACTGGCCAGGTTCTACTGTTACAGATGCTTCACCCAGAGAGAGCGCCATTGGTTTGGGCGCGCGTTAATTGACAGATAGAAAAGCCCAAGGCCTTAGGACTTTGAGGTCAAATTAAAACCGCCGAATTGATTTAATCAGCAAGTTAACACTTACATCTTGAACACTTCTCCAGGGTGCGGAAGACAAGCTGCTCTTTGTTTCAGTCCCCGCTATATGAAAAGATAATCGTATCCCCCTAGAAACCTCTATTCTACATGTAGTAAAAAGTCCGAAGTAGGTATGTGTACTCAAGGCGGCATTGCGCTACCCTTCCTCATCGCTTAAGATAGATATTTCTAGATTTAGAAAAACTTCCCTTACTCTCAACAAAGAACTCTCACCCGTATTAAATATTACTCATTCTAGCGAAATAAATATAAATTCTGTGCGCATCAATATATTATAACAGTAAAAATGCTATATAACGTCTTATTTTGGATGGAACAAAGTTCAAAACTTCTAACCAAAATACAATTGAGTTTCGGACTACTTTTATACACCCTCCTCATAACCTCTCTTTCGTAGTAAATCACCTTGTTGATGCCTGGTCTACACACGCCTATGACATGTGCGAGGGTCTTGCTGCTCCAGACTTATACCCTTGGCTCTGATTATTGCCTTGCGACTTCGTCCTATCTTCTGCACTTTGTTTCTCGATGCGCTCAGCCTCTGCCTTTTCCCTCAAAACTCTTTCAACATAACTTTCTGTGAGCATTTCATCTTGCATCTCTAGCTCTCCAGGAAGTTTGCGATAGCTCTTTGGTGTAATGGCACGAGATTGTGTTGGCATAGGCAAGGGCATGGTAGACAATTGCTGATAGCCAACATCAGGCCTTGGCTTTGTGTTGAGTACTGGATAGCCAGTATGTGGTTTTGGAAAGTTAAAACCGCTGACCGGGTGGTTGGGATTTTGGTTGTTTTGATACAGAGCTTCCTTTAAGTAAGTCAGCGTTTATTCTTATGTTTCATCAAGGGATATGTGACTTACCCTTTCGTATTCATGGTTATCTTCTCGGCCCTGTTGAATAATCCAGTCCAATGCATCTTGAGCCCCGCCCCCTGATGTACAAACTCCACCAGAAATGATACTGTCTAGGGTACTAACCAGCTGACTTCCATTACCAGTGTAGCAATCGAGTTGGTCCTCATATTTTGCGCGATCTCGGAGGCTCGTCCAGGCGTGCAATGGGTCCTATGCACGAATCAGCGATTGCCCGGGCCGTCTTAGTTGCCTCCTCTTCGTCCCCCACCTCCGCCTCCCTTCCCTCCTCGGTTCTGTCGGTAGTTTGATTTCCTCATTTCGTACTTGTTGCTGCCATCTTTGCCATAATGATTTCCATCCCCGTTACTGGTCTTCCATTCTTTCTTTCTGTTTTTGTTTCCGTTATTGTGGTTATGGCCTTGACTATTGTTCCCATCACCGTTCCCGTGCTTCTTATGTTGATGATTGTCGTTACCGCCCTTATTAAATCCACCATTGATATTTCTACCCTTATGATTTCCACCGTTGTGATCTCCGCCCTTATGATCCCTGCCCTTATGATGACCGCCTTTATGATCCCCTCTCTTATTCTGAGAGCTGTGATTGTGCGTACTTACAATATGGTTATTTTGGCGCTTATCTCGATGTAACTCCTGTGCTAAGCTCTGGATGGCGGCCTGCGGGCCACCTTGGAAGTGATTTACTTGAGAGAAATTGTCCTTGTGGCCGAAGGAGACCAATCCACCCAATTTTCTGTTGGCCGAATTCATCACCTTACCTAGATTGGCGATTGCGTCAAAAAGCTCAGGTGGCTTAGCCGCTCCATCGGAAATGCGGGACCACCATTTGTTCATAATTTCTTCCATGCTCTGGACGGTAGGGTTCTTGAACAGTGACTGCGCTATGTCATTGCCAGTAGCCCACAGAATAGAGTGGCTCAGGATCTCGCAATTAGTATTGAGATGCGTCACCAACTGAACAAGGTTTTCGTTATACTGCAGCTCGCTATATGATACCTTTGTAGCTTTGGCCAGCAAGTCCAGAAGAACATTCAGTTGCAAATTTAGTTTCTCAGCTTTCTCCGAGATTGGACCTGAATTCTTCAGATCTGCTGTGAGGTCATGGCTCTTCTTGCACTTGTCGCCAAATTTGCAATGGCCCTGTGAAAAATGAAAGCAAATATCAGGGCTCGGCTGCAATATCTGAGTGGGAACAGCAGCATTCCGTGCTGCTTGAAATGGATTCTCGAACCGAATGCCCGCTCCGGGAGTCCACGTGTTGTCGCCTAGGTTTCTTGGTTGAATTGAAGTCTTGCTATCGTTGGATTTCCTAGTATCGTTAATTTAATTCTTTATAGTAATCACATCCACGATTTACCTTCGCTGAGCATCAAAATCCAGATCCTCTTCCATTGCCCATGAGAGTTTACGGTCATTTAGTGCCCCGAGAATGTTTTTGTTTATGGTAGTCATACCCAGGATGCGCTTCAAAAGATTATTTTCAGCTTCCATATTCTCGTTCTCTCTCCTCTTTGTTTCTTCTCTTTCTTTATTCAATTTATCGAGAAGTGGATAATTTGAGCGATATCGACGTATTTCTGATGTACGAACACCGGGTCGGGTGAAAAAATTTGTAACCTCGAATTGATACCGCGATTCATCCGACTTTAGAATATAGTACATCTCATCCATTGACATCGCCCGATTCGTGGTAGGAGTAAACTTTGCTCGTATCTGATCTTCCAGTTCTTTCGATTGTCGTGGGCTGAGGTCAGGGGGAAACTTACCCCAACCTGCTTGCCGGTTTGGATATAGATTCCCACTAGCTCTCAAAATATTCCACAATTTTAAATCCACTACTTTGCTAATTAAGTTTAAGTTTTCTCGCCGCTGCATCGGAGCCATACCAGAGGGCGGTTGCGTAGCTGCTATAGTATCAAGCTTCTGAATATAAATTTTCATAGAATCTGCGAGATCTTGAGTAGCCTTCGCTGATGTCTTCTCGGCTTCGCTGCTGTTTTCTATAATCTTTCCTACGAGGTCCAAAGCTGTCTGCTCATGCATGCTCGGATGAACCTTGTGTCCTCCGTGTGTAGTTATTTCTGCCGTCGTGCCAGAAGACTCGCTGCTACAACAGTGATAACCCTTATTAGGTATCCTCATGACCTCATGTGTGGTGGGTACTGAGAAGTCTACTGAGGTGGTCGTGTCACTCATTTCATCATACTTCTGAGTGGTAGATAAATATTTGGAGGCAGCAGGCGGCGCCTTTAAATTGGCCTTGGGGGTTAACGGTTTTGACTCAGCCCTTATCTTGCTAGCCGGTTTTGAATTGACTATCTCGTGTTCTGACAAGTCGTTGTATCCATCAAATGACTGTCGTGGATTCTCAAACATGAATCGTGATCGAGTCATTCTTCGATGATGCCCTGTACCAGCAGTATTTTGGGTACCCGGTACCTGACTAGAGAAGATGTTCTTGTTCTTTGGAGAGATCAAATCTTCCGTTCTTTCAGTAAAAGAACTCATTTCTTGTGCCAGCTTAAGCTGGTCTAAATTTTTTGCAACCGTTGGTGTGCGCAACACGCCGTGTTTAGTACGCTTAACACGCGCCGGGATAAGCTCCCCCACGCTCTCATCATCCGAAGATGTTAAGGATGCAAATTGTTGACTTGATGTTAAAGACTCAGCTTCCGTGTCAGCATCTGATGCATCGCTTAAATGGGACCCGGCTTCTCGGGTTGCGATTGCGGGTGTCGTCTTTCTGCTTTGTTGGTGATGCGCGCCTGTTGAGGATTGGGCATGAGTCTTGGGCACGGGTGTAGTCTATTGTATAGTAAGCAATCTGCGAAACAGCTTAGAGTGGTCATAATACTTACATTTAACGATTCTCGTCGCGCGGCTCGTTTGGCGCGGTCTGATATCTGCGTATTTTGCGTCTTATCCCGCACTAACCGCTCCGGTGACGTTGAAGATAGGGATGTTCTCTTTTGGCGTTTTCCAGGTAATGCGATAGGCTGTGCCTGCCCTTCGTCGGAGTCTTCGGACTGTGTTGAAGCTGAAGACGGCGGAGGCCCTACAAGCGCACCACGGCGGCGTTTACCCAATACAGTTTTGGTGGGCCTACAGCTTGACATGTTGGAAATTGATCCTTGGCTGAAGGATTTGTACCAAACGATTAAACTAGGTATTCAAAAGGCTCAGTCCTGCTGAGTGCGGTAGATCGATAGTAATGGACCTGAGGCGATGCAGATTTTGTGCTTTGGGGCTATCAGAGTTAGTGATGTTCTTTGTTACTCCTCTGATTCTACAATGAGTCCAATTGAACTTTGTTCAGCGGAAATAATTTCACAAGGTTGATGTTGATAATTGTGCAAAAAATTGATGAGAGACTAAAGATACCAGAATCCCGCAATATCGGGCAAGCGGTGCTAATAAGGTTGCGTTATCGCTCAAGAATATAAGCTTTGTGTACGATACCTGGCGAAGGGAAAACAAGGGTCTTTGCCCGTTGTTTTCTTAAACGTGTATATGCCACGCTTCAAAGGTGGCACAAAGACATTGTGTTAACTGTCAAGAGTGGTCGGAACAAGAGAATATCGTCCACTTAATACAAAGCTAATTTGTGGCAAACGTCCTAAAGCGTGAAGATAATAGAGCAAACAAAGAAACACGAACATCATCAAAGTTACCAAAAATTATTACTATTTCGGTCTTAAAATTACACGTCGCATCGTCGATATCGTTTAACTTAGGTAATACACCTTGCTCATAGCACGAGAAGAGCTACAAACCCAGCACATAAGCTCGCGCTCACAGCGCCAGATCCAATTCGCATTGCAGCACCAGTTGACCCAGGTGACGAAGGACGCGCTGACGGAGATGCGGTGCCATTACCAGATCCTGGTGTACCAGATCTCTGGCGGTCGACAGCTTCGATGCGCTTATCAAGCTTAATGTTGACAGGGCTCTTGGCCTTGATGTACCGCTGCAAAACCTCATCTTGGGTATCAAGAGTAACAAAGTCTTTTATAGGAGTGAAGAAATTATCGCCTCCACCAGCGATGAAGTCCAGAGTAACGATTTGATATGTCGTGCTGTTGTCGAGGGGCTTGTTACCAATATTGACTGATATGAGCCTACTTCCGTTTGTTGCCTTAGGATTATGCTCGATTTTGATGCCTTGGCTAACTTGGACGAAAGAGGTTACGGGCTTCTTATTCGTGACACTAGATCCTGACATGATGCCTTCAAGGGCTTCCCATAGCTGCTTGCCAGTCAAGGTAATCTGGACAACAGCATTGCCAAAAGGGAACGCGGTGAGGACTTCTCCGCGGGTGATTTCGCCCTCCTCGATTGTGGAACGAACGCCACCAGCATTAATAAGAGCAAAATCGACGTTTTGGGTGTTGTTTTTGCGGTAATCGAGCATAGCATCGGCCATGAAATCGCCAAGCAGGCATTCTCCAGTTTGGCATGCCTTCTGGTCAAGTTCAACTTGGCTAGTGCCAATAACTTCGGCGGCAAACTTCTCAAAAGGTCCGCGCCATTCCTTGATTTGCTGCTGGAGGGTAGGTTCCTGCTTTGTGGTGTTGGTAATATGAATAGGTGCCCCATGGTACGCTAGGATCTTGCCCTTAGAATCATATGTAACGTCAATGTAGCCCACATATTCACCCCATCGATAAGCAGTGACGATGAAGACTTCATCCCCATCCTTGTTTTTCTCAATCGTAGGGTACTTGCCCTTGGCGTTGGGCATGTCCCCAAGCAAAGTGTGGCTATGGCCACCCATGATGAGTTGAAGGCCAGTGGTAGCTTTTGCAAGCTTTTGATCCTCGTCGTATCCGATATGCGTGATAGCGGCAATCCGAGTGATATTAGTTTTAGATTTGATCTCGTTGATCGAATTTTGTACTGCATCAACGACGTCAGAGAATACGGTAGCCTTGTCAGGACTTGAGATGCCCGGTGTTTCTGGCGTGGTCACACCAATGATGGCTATTCCTTGCTTCTCGAAGATATGGTACGGCTTAACTTTGCTAGCAACCTTCTGATTGGCTGATTTCAAGTTCGCGCACACAATTGGGAAAGTCAGATTTTGTAGGAAATCTCCGAGTTTCTCTTCGCCGCCATCGAATTCATGGTTGCCGAGGGTCTCATTTACAGTCAGCTCATGTTGTCTATATTGTCACATGGCAGCTCTTTCATGGAAATGCTCACCATGGCATCAAACTTAAGTTGATTCAGCGTCTGAGCAATCTTCTCTCCACCATAGAACGAATAGAACAGCGTTCCCTGGAATTCATCGCCAACATTAAGCCAAAGGCTATCGTTGTATTTCGGTCGTTGCTCTTCAACTACAGTCCTGATACGGGAATAACCACCGAAGCAACCTCTTTCGGGCCGAGTGCAATCAGTTCCTGATGAGCTGAATTCATCAAGATGAGCATGCACATCGTTGACATGAAAGAAGGCTGGGACTACATGAGATGAGCCTTGAGAGAGTTCTCCAGTCATGCTTACAAATGTTGTAGTTGCCTTGAGCATCAATGCCACGCTTTGTTAGCCGGTTGCTGTAAAGCGATTCCTCCGCTTGAGAGGTAGCCGCAAGCGCCGACAACGCTAGCGGCACAGTGGATGACACGGCAAATTTCATCTCCACTCCGACCGTATCTCGGCCTGGAATAACGATATGCAAGATTCAAGTAGACGATTGAGCAGAAGCAGACTTCACAACAGCGACTACACCCATTATATGGGCATGGTAGATGAACGGTCTCCTCCGCGCCGTTACGCTCGCACTTCCTTGGCAGTGGCTGTTGCGTGGCTTGGCGCAAGCCTACATTCCTGATTGAGCCTAGCCTGCGGCTCTACCAGATAGCGATTACCCAATCACAGCCTCACGTGCCTCATGCGCTGACTGTCCGCCGCATGTACCAAGTGCACTTTACGGATCGACAGGATAAAACCTGGACTCCGGCTCCTTCTCTAGATTTGTGGAAGATCCAAACACGTGTCGGCGCAGCTACTACGTGAAGCAGAAAGATGTTGGCAGCCGAATATTACTATCGATTCGAGTGATACAATGAAGGTACTATATACATGTCTCATTGTTACCCGTCTAGACACCGTGGTACAAAAGCCAGGCCAAGAAATACTAAAGCCACGTCAGCCAAAAGGGGAAATGAAAGAGTCGAGAAACAAAGAAGTAGCCACGGTAGAAACAGATACAAAGGAAAGGGAAACAAAATGGGGCCATGCATATCCGAAATCATGCCTCTTCACACTCCACCTCTACCATTACATCGACACTAGGTACTCCGAGTCGCATTGTGTCGCAGTATTCGTGTTGAGAAGGTCGTGCCGAGAAGTCGTGTCGAAATCTGTTGGATCGAGAAGACCGTGTCGAGAAAGAAGTGATGGAAAAGTCATAATGAGCTGCGAGGTCCCACCACATGCCCCGCCCTGTCGAAAAGGACGCCTCGCTTTATTTCGATTGATCAATCTAGGTGTGGCCAGTTAGTGTTCATAGCAGTTGGGAAAGCGATACATTACCGGAATTTTCCAGCAGCCACGAGTGCTCCTCTTGTCTGAACCCGCAACCGAAAGTATGTCCACGCGAACCAAACCTTTCTCCACGCGATTACCTTGCCCTATTCGATCACCTCTGACCACAGGACCGCCCGTTGAGAGGTGGAGTATTTCTTGTCGAGCCATCTCTCCAGGGCGGCCATCGAGGAAAACTCTGGCCAGTTGTCGATCGGGCGCTTGTCAGGCTTGACTCCCTTGTTTGGTACCGGCACTTTCTTGAACAGCGATCCAAATTGCTCTTGGAAACTACCAAAGTGCAGCAACGGACCACAATCCATTGAGATGCCGAGCTCGCTTGGATCCTTGAGCAGACCGATGTCGTTGGCGGTAATGACGGTCTGGCACTGGAGGTTGATCTTGCAGTCCTTGCTACCGTAGTCGAGCTGACCGAGCGATGGCTGCTCACCCTTCGCCAGCGCCTCCTTCACGCGACGCTTCTCGTAATCTTGAACGGACTTGAAGCGAAGAAGGACTCGGCGCTTGAGGGTCATGGCAGTGGTCCGCCGGCCGGTATCAAACATGGCCTTGAGGCCAACAGCCTGTGAGCTGTCGGGGTAATCAGTTTCGAGGTCCAGTGCACCCCACTCCTCACCGTCATCGAGCGGAGACATCAAGTCCTCCGCGGGTGCTTCAGGGTCGAACAGCACAGGCAGAAAGGGGCCTTCGAAGAAGCCAACGACCTTGGGTGCAGGGGCTGGCACTGATGCAGCCACGGGAATCAACGCAGCTGATTCCTTAGCCTTGTCAGTGGTAGCCGCCGCACCATCATCCTTGAGCTTGTCAGTGTTGGAGACGTCCAGCTTTAGGTTGCTCGCTTGAGAATCATGAGTGGTAACCTGTAGCTGGGAAGAGGGCTTAGCCGTTTCCAACTTCTTGCCCTTGGAGTGAACGGACGCTCTGTCAAGCGACTTCTTCTTGGCCTGCGTCTTGGCCTTGGGAGTGCCGATTTTTACGGTCTTGATGGATTGCCGTCCCCAAATTAGCCGTGACTGTCTCGTCCGCTTGACGGGATTTGTGGGTGGTACCGGGGGCACTGACATCAGTCAGCTCGTCTTCATTTCACAAACCATTTCAGGTACTTACCACGTGGCTCCACCTTTGTCTTGACCTTCTGTGGAATCTTGGAAGGAGGCAGAGGCTTTGGTGGAGGAGAACGCTTTCGACGGCTAGCTGGCGGCAGGTCATCCGGGCACATAGCGGCCTGGTTGCCTTTGCTAACCGTGGCGATAAGAGCTTCCCAGCGACTGATTTGGCTGAGCGTGGAAGACTGTTTTGAGTGATCGATGGTCTCGTCGAAGCTAACATCGTTCAGTAGCTCCGGGTTGTTGTCGACCAGGATCACGGTATCGCCGTCCTGAGAAATGGTCTCGTCCACCTCCACCTGCCTGCCTTTCTTTGTTGTAATGGCCTTCCACACCAATGTAGTATACTTCCTTGCTCTTACCCACTTTGCAACGTTCTTGCTCGCAGGCATGGGCTGAGGAATCCGAGTATTGTCTTGCACGCCACCAAGAGCTGTCTTGCCTGTGGTCGAGGTCTTGCGAAGCTCTTGAGGGTGAATACCCGAAAATGCCCTTGAAAAATCAGCCGGCATATTTTGTGCCAGCCGTGTCTGCTGCACAGTCGCCGAAACGGTGCGCAGTGACGTCCTTGAAGAGACCGAATGAATCGGTGATGGCCGAGCAGTGCTCGTGCTAGTCCTTGAAGAGGCCAACTGGTATGGCGCGCGCTTTGAGATCGAAACTCTCGCAGCGGGTTTGGCGGATTTGCTGACGCTCATGGCGTAGCGGGAAAGCGTGGGTTTTGATACCAGACGTGCCATTGAGAATGGATGAGTATGGAGAGAGATATGAGAGAGGTATAGGAGTCAAGACGGGTTGAAACCAAGTTGAATCTTATGATGGGCCTGATGAGGTGAGGGAGTAAGTGTGCAAGCGGGGCGGGGTGTCTATATGTGTTGCCGCAGCGCATCAGTCACGTGCTAGTTTGGAGGGAATGTTTTTGATACTGCCATAGCAACAACGAGACGAGAATAAAAAATGGCAGGAACAAACGGAGCTAAAGGTCACAAAATTTCAACGGCATTAAAATAATGCAACGCGCTCGTAATAGCAACCAGCGTGGTGGGCGTGCCGTGAGTGTTGCGAAGGTGCGGGACATTGGACACCTACCATCTCAATCAGGATCAACTGATAATACCACTTCTAGAAAAGTTACATACGATCGGTCGATAAGGGTATCCCTCAAATGACTTTCTAATGCATAGCTGATATATACAACGCCGCTGTATAGCCCGTGTAGCACTTGCACAACATCGCATCAACCTCAATCGGCCATCTAAATGTTTCTTTTCCAACAGTATCTCGCTACATCCGCAGCATTTATTCATAAAATCACACAGAACTATTGCATTACACTAACTTATATGGCCTTTTGATTTTCATGTCGACTTCAGGGGAAGCCATATGAGTTTCTAAGTCATATACCTCGCCTGAATTGAAACAAATTTGTGCACGAGACAGGACTCATAGATTGAATCTCTTCTTGTGCGTATTCAGCGTATCTTTTTCAACATTTTAAACGTATTAGTAGCCATCGATACCTTCCATACTTGTAGCTACTCACATGCATTCTTTCCCCGATGCTCGTAATGGCGTACTTCCAGCCCATGTAATAGTCCATTACCCACATCTGACACCAGGAGAGGATCAAACATGTGGTGTCGCCCACAAAGAGTGCAAGTTCTCGATATGGTAGGTTCAAATTCGGTTGGAACGATCTGGTTTGCTTAAATATATGGATTGCTGCTTCTACTTAGGCAAACATGAGTTCAAGTATATCCAAGCCCTTGTCCTTATATTTGACATCTCAAAGGGCAATCAATCAATTTCACCATGTAGCGGGGTCCATAGAATGTAGATAGAGATTTATTTCATTGTTTAATTGCCAAAAACAGCTTATATGGGATTGCCATTAGGTAATGGCGAGATCGGCGAGATCGGCATAGTCCTCTCGGTGCTTACTCTCTTGACGCTAACCTCGATCTCATTCCCTTTCCCTAAAGTCCCCGCGCTCGACGTACTTTTCAGCTGCTTTCCCTTCTCGCTCTCCCGTTCCCTTTCTACAAGTGTTTCCATAGTTGCTCCATATGTCCTCCCTTTGAGGCGCTCCAACACCGTCTCCATGCTGACGTTTCCCTCATTGATATCCACTCCGTAGCTTTTATATAGTCTACTTTGTAGCATCTCAGCTTGTAGCATTTCCCACTCGTGAGTGGCGTGCTCGCCCTTGTTGTAGCGCTTGGAGTACCATGCGACGATAGAGTCAAGTGTCAAGTTGATGATGACAATGAGACCACCAATGCCGCATATTATCGCGAGGCCAAGTACGCTAAGTGATTGATAGTCTTCGCGCCTCACGACCTGCGCGCCGCACATCCATGTTGCGTTGGCCTGGGGTGTGGTGACTTTGGGTTGCACGGTCGAAGTCGAGGCATAGCCGCCTGCGAATCGATAATTGCGGATCTGTATGGCTTGGAAGAGCGTACCGAACATGTTGTTAAGCTCTACGATCCATTGGTCGTCTCTTGGTATGATGTTCTGATAATGAGGACGTTTAGCGATGAGCAAAGAGTTGCCTCCGAGCTTGGTTGGTATATCGCTGAAACTTCTCGCCTCTTGGATTACTTTGTTCATGCGTGCTAAAGTAACTCTTTGCTTCTCACGCTTTATCAACTTTTGCGCTTGTTGTATGACGTGCCAAGGGCCTAGGTCTGTGCATGCAGGGCTGGATCCTGTGCTGGGATCACACCACTGATGCTGTGTTGTGCAACCAAGCACATTGATTGGAAATTCTGGTTGGTAAATGGTTACATTCTGGACCTCGTCCAAAGCCCTCACCTCTCTAACGGTTGGTGTCTTTGCCTCAAACCAAGGATCATTGACGGGTTTTGAATACTGCATGCTCATCTCCACACGTAACCAAAGCAGGCTGAGATTAGCATCTGTGCGATTCAGTTCCTGAATTGGGGAGCTAGGGACGTGGCTCCTGTTTTCCATTAGTCAAATTCAACACAGACGGGAACGAAGAGACTTACGCCAATGCGAACAACGGACTCCCATACATCATGACTGTGGGCGCTCGAGAGCTATAGATGAAGGTCGAATTCAAACCCAGCGCACTATTGGCTCCGTAATAGAACTCGACCCATTCTTCGCCTGGGAATGTGTACATGACGTTGCCCTCGACACTTCCAGGCGCAAATCGCGTATTATTCATATCCTTCCAATCGCTGACATAACCTTCACGCTTCAGCCGGGTGCATTCTGAGACGCGTCGGTAGAGCAATCTATCCTCCTTTTGTGCGTTGATGCCAAAATGCAGAGTCGTATCGAGAAGGCCGGTGTCGAAGCGCACAGTAGTGTTGTAGTCGCAGATCTTCGGGTCGAAAGGACAGGATGCCTTGGTGCTGGTTGTCCATCCTATTTGTTTTGGAGCGTATGAGATACAATCTGACGCGATAGATGAATTTTTCTGGCATGCGAAAGCCATTGAGGATGCAAGGTCATAGTCGCCGCCGAGACCAGCGTTGTATTCTGCATACTCTGCATTGATAGCATCAGGCTGGGCTCGCAAAGGGTTCTCCCAAAGACCACAATTAGCCGGTTTGATCAAGACATCAGATTCTTTACCAGTAACCCTAGCAGAAAGGATACCAGCCGTCGCAAACGACATTAGACTCGTTAAGGCGAGTGCTACGACTGGTAACGCAGCGACAAAGGCAGCGAAACCACGACGTCCGCGCCATGACCAGCATACCAGAAACAATTGCCAAATAGCAGCGCCTGGCGCATGATAGTTGCGCAAAATAGCTTGTTGTTGGTGATGTTGGCCGTTGCGAGCTGCGAGCGTAGATCGAATGCGAAATACCACGAATGAAAGAATCGCCCAGAAATGACCAGCGACAATACCCAAAAACAAGGCCAGAAAGGCAACTAGGTACGATGCATTTGTCGATGTTAACGTGATTGTCGATCCTTCAACAGAGTTGTATTGCTGGTTATGCCAGAATCCGGTGTGCACCGAGGCTGCATTCGACATGATGATATGGAGGACAGTCGACAGCAATAGCAGGAAACGAGAGCAATGTGCGGCTCCAAACACATGGATCTAGCGAGAGCAAGACAGGCTCGCGGGATATTTGTGTAAATCCAAGCCATACTGTCGGCTCCCTATATGTTAGAGACTGTGCGCGAGGACATGGGTAAGCCTGTACACACGAAGGATGCAGTTCGAAGGAGTGCATCAATCTATTTTCCCCAGCAGTAGATTGACGAGGGTTGGGCGTTTACCAAAAGCCTCCCATTGGCCGGCATATTAACGTAATCAAGATTGAGCTGAAGTTTGAGTGGGGTGTAGAAAGATCAGCAAGGCGAATACGCCCGGAAGGAGCCGTGTCAGCACCCCACCCCATGCCCGCGTGTAGGATAATTTATCGCGACGGTAGGGCCCAGTGATCCCCGGAATCAGAACGTAGTACAAGCGCCAGCTAAACAGGTCCCAACACTTGAATGTTGGGTTTTCATGGTTGCCTATATTGTGTAGGCAGAAGTGATTTATTTCTGATAGTTCAGCCAGGGCAGCACAAACCAGGAGCTCCATTCGGGAAGGTCTGGCCCAAGAGCCCGAAGGAAAGGTTCAGGCCGGTAAGCTTTGTCGCGATTGGCAGTTAGAACATGGGGGCGACGTTCATCTTGTGGAATCATGCGATGCTAGGAAAGACCAGGAATAGTCCCTACTCAAGTAACATGAATTTTGCTTGGCTATTGACACGGTGCAAAGTATCTAAACTTCAGGGAGACTAGCCTTTCAATGGCATTCAGCTTCAAAAGTTTGCGCGCTAGGAACTTCCGGCTTAGCGACTTACGCCCCGTCCATATTTAGTGAAATGTGCGACAAAACTTGCCCACGCTGCCATGTAACGTCGGGATCGAGTACATCTCCGTGTGCACGGCTTCGGATAAAATTGAATGAGATAAATTAGCTTCATCAATCCATGGAACGACAAGCAGGCAGCCGCGCTCACACGAGCATCCCGACAACAGCTATTAGCGTTATCACACCCAAGTCGACGCTAATACTGACGATCACTTTATTCCACCTTCCACTTGCCCTGGGCTAACGGACGGCGGCTCTCACGGTGGCAACATTTGCATGGATCAAGCTCGCAGTTGCAGGGCTTCCGGATATGGCTTTGATTGTCTGAACTCGGTTTCCGAAATATATAGTATTATTCGCGCTTGTGAAAATAGACTCTGGAAACTTGGTAAAACAGCAGTAGTGATGCTTGGTATGTGCGACTGTCACAGTCTTCTGTATAGATGACGGGCAATCTGCTAGGTCGGAACACATGCAGCGTACGCCTTTCGTCACATGTGAAGTAAGGGTGGTCGCAGTCAGGACTTGTTGCTTCCCTGCTACATACCTAGAAGTTGTGCGTGTGCAATCGCCCTGCTCGCTTGTGTTGCCCTTGACGGCCCCGAAAACAGCGCATACCTCCGCCAATGTTATGGTAAAAATAGCGATTGATGTTTCGATGACCGGACCCCACGTTTGAGATGGTATACCTATCCAAACCAGATAGATTGGCCTCGATAGAAGCTCCAGCAATGGCACTGACGGCCATGTTAATTTTCTGGGTAAAATCCTATCCGCAATCTTTGTTCTCCACAGTGCAAGTGATATTGGCCATGGATTCTGCTACATGGCGTACGACAGCAAACTCAATGCCAGGTTTGATTTCAGACGCAAGGGTTGCCGATATGACTTTCCTACCAGTTTCAACTGCAACTGGTAAAATCTCGATTTTGCCACCTCACTATATACGCGGTCAGCGAGTGTATCTACTTGACTTGTGTGGCATACTCACAACGCCATGTTGGGCACGTTATCGCCGAAAAGCGCAAGATAGCTCTATTATCTAGCTTGAAATGGAAACCCATTCTAATATCAACATTTTTTATGCTCTCGGCCACCGGTATTGAATCGACTGAGCTCCAAGTATACGCCCGTTCACTGTTGGGTCCCGCTAGCACACAAGTATCGTAGCAAGTCAATGGCATTCTTTGCTCGTTAGTGCACCCCCAGGTATTCGGCGATAGCTGTGTAATCGAACCGAACAATCGAACCCTAATTCCGGAACAATTCAACGCCACGCCAGAAAACAGTATTTCAAAGCTACATTACCCGGAAAAGGGCCATAGTCATCTACCCTCTCACCGGATCGTCGTGCTGCATTTCAGACCCCACATGGCGAAACCAAAGTAGTGTAAGAAACCCAAGCCACCACATCTCATCGAGCGCGCCACAGCGAAAAACGTGTAGTCTAAAGGGGCAACTAAATGCGCAGCACAAATGGCACTGAGGTAGTGTTAAGGTTTTCCCACCTTGTCACCGAACTCGGTGCCAGTGTGCCACTTGTGACTTCCCCAGCCCGCCTCGCCGCACTAGTCCCCATCCATCCAAACGCCGCACCCTTGGCACCACCACCTCCACGCCACGCCCGGTGAACCCTTGGACATCGTGACATAGTGATATCGTGACATCTACCACCAAATACACACCCACCGACATACAACGCCAGCCTTTGCCCTCACCGCCTGTCCTCACCCCGACCCACCCACCCACCGACCATGTCCCAAGCCTACGAACGCGAACAGTACATTTCCCCCCCCCCCCCCCAAAACCCACGCCCTCCCAACGCTAACCCGTAAGACAAAACAACGCGCGCATAGATGACCTCGCCTCCAAAGTGTCCGCCCTACGCGGCGTGACAATCGACATCTACGACAGCGCGCGCGACCAGGAAGTTTTGCACCACACCGTACGCACCACCTTCCCCCCCAACCGTTTCCTGCCAACCCCCTCCCCCCTTTTCCCCTTCCCCACCCCCTTCCCCTCCAAATGAACAAAAATAAGGGAAAACGAAAATGGGGCAACTGATGAGATGCATGCAGTCGGACACATTTTCCTCCCTGGGCGCAACGCTCAAAGGCAGCGCGGGCCGGCTCACGCGCATGGCGCAAGCAGGCAACAAAGTCGCGGTGCTGAAGCTGGCGGGGATGATTGTTGGGACGGTGCTAGTGCTATACTGGCTGTGGCATTTAGTTTTCTGATTCTTTCTGAAGAGCTGTGTATCCGCGTGTGCATTGAATTAGCAAGGTGGGCATATTGGGCGTTTGTGGCATAGTGTATAATAGGGCAAAGCAAGGGTTGGTGGCGTTGCGGTTGAGGGAATTTTGCATTCTCGACTTTGCTAGCTGTATATGTAGGCTTTCCAAGGGGTTGACAGGATAGTATACTACGTTATCCAAAGTTTGTTGCCTCCGGCTCTGCTTGGGCTACTCCCAGACGTTCGAAAACAGATCGTCGCTTCCCCCAAATCCTCCCGCGGGCTTCGATGCAGTAGTGTTGTGAGTCGTCGTCGGTTGTGTCGGCTTGGTGGGCGCTGCGCTACTCCATCCCCCAAAATCATCATCCTGTTTGACCTGCGGCGCACCCCATCCCGGGCTCTTGGGCGGCACGTGTGACGAAGCGGTGGTGGCTGCAGGTTGGCTGGGTGCGGAAGATGCCCAGACGTCATTGCTTCCCCAAGCATCCATGTTTGAGAAACCGCCATAGTTGGGAGTGGCTTGGGTTGGTTGTGCTGCCGGCGCTGATGGGGCAGCAGGTGTTGAAAGGTTGAAAGCCGAATTGGTGGGTGGTGATGCCGCCGGAGCTGGGGCGACCTTCGGGGCTGGCGCAGGTGCGGAAGGCATGGACAGATCGAGAAGATCACCAAGGCCAGATGACGATGCGGCAGGTTGAGATGGGGCCGGGGACGTGAAAGAAGAGAAATTCCCAAGGCCGCCAGAGGGGCTTGTTGTCCGATTCTGTGCTTGGGTAATCGGAGGGGACTGTGGCTTTGAACTAAAGAAATTTCCTCCGCCTCCAAACATGTTGGACGAGGATGTGGTTGGTGGTGATTTCGCACTCGAGAAACTATCTAGGCCGGAGAATGGAGAAGGCTTGGGCGCTGGCTGTGCTGCTTGGCTGAATGACAGACTACTGAAAGCATCGTTCATGCCGCCAAAGCTTGACTGCTGAGGCGAAGTTTGGGCCTGGGGAGAGGCAAGACCCCCGAAAGACTCTTGTCGCGCATGCTGCTGTGGCTGTGGAGGAGCTGCCGGCTTTGCGGCATACAGTGATAGGATCGACTGCTTGAGGTCTGGCCTTGACGGCGCGGCGGTAGCAGCAGGTCCAGTACTTGACGGCCGGGCAGGTTGCGCTGTAGGGCCTCCACCCAAAAAGTCCAACCCCAACAGCGAGTCGCCGGCCTTTGTCTGCTTTGGTGGCGCTGGCTCGGCCTTTGGTGGTGGTGCGCGCACTCCAACCGGCGGGCCCGTACTTGGTCGTTGAGGGGCTGGTGGCTCGTCGCCAAAGAAATCTATAGCTGGCTGCGGCCTTGCTTGCGGCGGCCGGCTTGACCCTCCTGCGAGGCGTTGCGATGCTGATCGCTCGAGTTGTACCTTTTCCTGGACCTTACTCAACGGCTGTTCGTTGTTAGCCGAGCTCACCCCGTCTTCCGCTTTTCGCGCCCACCTACCAGATCATCGTCGTCCGCCTCCAGGGTTGAAGGGTCTGGAATAGGCCCGTCCATAGTCCAGCGCTTCGACTCATACTTTGTGCGGATAAAGTTTTCGATTTTGGCCTCGGACGGTACGTGTCCCGGTGCCAGCTTTGCCTCCCAGTACTTGTTCGCCCGCCCATTTCCCCACTTGAGCACGCTTTGCAGCTGTTCGTCGGTCCATGAATCAAGGTCAACAGACTTGACTTTGCTGATATGTGTGCCCATGCCGCGGTGTATGCCAGAGCAGCGGATGCATATAAAGATGCCCAGGTTCCAGCTGGCCCATCTTGGATCTGCCCGTTGTCAGCAACGGCATGGGCAAAGCATGCCTCGTGCTACTACGCACGCTTATTTCTCTTGCAATCGGCGCAAGTCTTGTTGCCGTCGAGCTTGACCAGATTCTTGAGCGTTGCACGATTCTGTTCCGCGCGATCAGCGGCAGGATTGGGCCGCCGCGACATGGTGGGGCAGCGGTCGTGTGTTGCGCGAAGTTGCCTTGATCAAGCCGCCGCGAAGAATGACTAGATTGGCCGGGTCGCAAGGAGCGGTTTTTCGGCCGCACGCGCTGTCTCGAGTGTGGCGGTGGGAGTGCCGTGCTGTTTCTCGAGTCGCCCTCGCCATCGACGGTATTGTCTTGGCATGGCCTGAACCCGGCCAGGCCAGGCCAGGCCACGAGTGCGAGCCACAAATAATTGCTACGCCCAACCCCGGCTGGAATCTATTGTGCAGCACGCGTAGCAAAATGCATGAGATGTGTAGAATCCAGACAACGTTATTGTTCAGGCTCTGATACATGCAATCATATCTGATGTTTTGCTTTTGCCAACGCCTGGCCCTGGGTATCGAATGCGATATGCTACATATAGTACAAGTGAATTCATGGCCGACAGCAAAGCGTGAGGGTATACCAGGCTTCCTGTTTAAGCCGGACGAAACCCCCAGTCGTCCCAATCCTCATCTCCAGATTCGCTCTCGTCTTCCTCGGTCTGAGGCGCACTAGGCGCGACGGTATTTTCTGCGGCGCGATTGTGTTTCGCTCGCAACGCCTCCCGCTGCCCACGCAGCCTCTTCAGCCTCTCTTCCAGGCCGTCCATTTCCTCAAACTCGTCCTCGAGGGCGCGGGCAGCATCCTCCTTCTCGCCCTCCATCTCCTCGTCGCGCCTTGCTCGCTGTGCGCCCTGTTCCTCGCGAGCCTTTGCGGCGATTTCGGCAGCAGTCATGGGCTTTGCTTCGATTACGGCGCCGGGGGCATATGCCGCTGAGGGTGGGGCCCGCTCCTTCCCGATTTCGGCCATGAACGCATCCAGCTCTGCTTGGGCGGCGGCGTCGAGAGGTGGAGGCTGTGGAGGCTGCGGAGGCAATGCACGTTGGGATGGAGTCTCTGCCGGCGCTGGAGGCAGCTCCTCCTCGGTGCGCGTTCGCTTCCGCTCCTCTGCGCTCTCGTCTGCCGCCCTGCGTTTCCTCGAGGCCGGTGCAGCGGCGGCAGGGGCTGGGGGCTGCCTCGCGGGCTTTTGCGCCTGCCGTGCTGCCCGCTGCTGGCGGAGCAGCGTCCGGGCGTCGGCCATGGTGTGGAGGTGAAATGGCGGGCCGGAATGCTCTGGAAGTGTGGGAGCACTGGGTGGAGCGTAACTGCAATGTAATTCCATGCACAGCGCGGTCGCCAAGGGCCCGGCGAGTGGTGCGGACTGTTCAGCCGCTAATCATGGCCAAGGCTCGGCTTCGGCAAAACCGTCAAAGCTCCCGTTCCCACCAAGGTTCTCCTCACTCACGTCAACACCACACGGCACTCTGCAACGCGCGCCACCACCCGCCTCCACCGCCCTCACAGTTGCGCGTCGGCCACCGCGCGTGCCCGCACTTGCTGCCACTCTCACTACAGCACCCGCCCGCGCTGCCCCCGCTGCCCGCCCGCCGCGTGCCGGCAGCTCTACGCTTGGAAAGGTGCAGCGCCCGCGAGGCAGCAGCCACTTGCCGACAATCGGCAGTCGCACAAGACACGACGCCTTCTGCGTGGGAGGCAGCAGAAGAAGTATTGCTGCGCATGGTTTCTTAGTTCCTGCTTGCCTGTCGCCTGCTCGCCCTGCCTCTGCGCGACAGCCTTGGCGGCCGGTGGCTTTCCATAGAGAGATTGTGAACTTGTTGCGCACATAGAATAAGCTGCATGAGTGGCCGCGTCTGCATATCTGAGCCCATCACCCCGTGTTCTCTCCTCCTTCATCATGGCTGGTAAGCAGACACCCTCCGCACGCCGTGCCACGGGCCCGTCGCACGCTTTTCCCCTCCCGAGCAGGCGCCACGCCGATGCTGACCACCGAGCCGTAGACGAAACGCGTCGTTCGGGGCGCGCCAACAAGGGCCAGCACCCCAAAAACCACGACCCCGCCGACGAGCCGGCGGCGCCCAAGACCAAGGCGCAGAGCAAGGCCGACAAGAAGGGCCAGCCAAAGCCAAAGCCCGAGGCGCCGCGCGCGCAGTCGGCGCAGCCGGCCGAGCAGGACCACGAAGACGACAATGCCATCATCCGCTGCGTGTGCGGCGACCAGCGCGACATCCGCGGCCGCCAGATGATCTGCTGCGACGGCTGCGAGGCGTGGCAGCACAACAGGTGCCTGGGCCTGCCCGAGGGCGACTTCTGGGACGGCAAGACGTACTTTTGCGAGCGCTGCCGGCCGGACCAGCACGAGGAGCTGCTGGCGGCCATGGCGCGCGGCGAGAAGCCGTGGGCGCGCAAGAAGGGCTCCAAGCCAAAGCCCCGCGCCAGCGACGTCAAGCACGAAGAGAGGCAGGGCGAGAAGCTGGACGAGAAGCAGGAGGAAAAGGCGCCCTCGCCCGCGCCCCAGCCCGCCCGCGAGCCCACCCCGACCCCGCCGGCCGCTGCCCCACCTGCCGTCGCGGAGGCCTCGAACGGCCGTGCTATTCACACGCCGGACGCTGCAAGCCAGCCGCAGTCCCCAGTCGGCGAGAAGCGCCGCCACGAGGCCCCGCCGGAGAAGGCGACTGCAAACAAGAAACGCAGAAAGTCCAGCCAGCAGCACCCGCCCAAGCCAGCGCCGCCGCCGCCGCAGCAGCAGCAGCAGCAGACGGCCCCCGCCACCGACATCGACGGCCTGCCCCAGTCGCAGAAGCCGTTTGCAGAGAAGCTGCGCGACGTGCTCGCCCCCCTCATCAACACGGCCTCCGACACCAGGGCCTTCCGCATCCCCGATGGCGAAACAGCAAAGTCCCTGGCTGCCAAGCTGGCGCTCCAGATCAGCATGGCCGCCGCCAGCCATTTTGGCGACACCAGCGGAGGCGACTCGCCCTTCTCCGTCCGCATGCGTGCCATCATGTTCAACATGAAGAAAAACGCCATTCTCGTCGACAGCCTGCTTTCCAACAGCCTCAAGGCCCAGGATCTGGTCACCATGCCCACCGAGGAGATGGCCAGCGAGGACAAGCAACGCGAGTTTGCTGCCATGCGCGAGGCAGCCGAGAAGCAGATGATCCTGACCGAGGAGGCCGGTCCTCGGCTGCGCAAGACCCACAAGGGCGAGGAGATTGTTGGCGAAGACAGCTTTGACAGCCACGAGTTCGGGCAGCCCAATCTGCGCGACAGAGAGAGCGTCCCAGAAGACGCCCCCATGCAATCTCCCGCGGGGCACCGCCCCCCCGAAAGCCCGGCAGATGCTGGCCATGGACTCTCGCTAGACATGTCTGCCACCCCAACCGACAGCGCCCGCCGACCATCCACCAACTTTGACATCAACTCCGTCTTCGACAAAGTCCGGTCGCCACAGCATGACCAACAAACATTCCACCTACGACGCCAAAGCTCGCTGCAGATGAACGAAAAGCCGTCGGCAGCTGTTGTCGATGCCGACGTTGATCGAATGCTCAAGGACGAGGACAACGATATAGAAATGTCCGGCTACTCGTCGGACCCTTCCGTCTGCTGGCAGGGCTCGGTCAGCATGCAATCCTTGCAGTCTTTCGATGCAGTTGCCCGCTTCGTTGCCGGTGGCGACTTTGGCCAAGTAGTACCCTGGAACAAGCTGCTCGCAAACCTTCTGTCAGTCCAAGGACGCATAGAGAGCTCCAAGGGCGACGAGTATATTCGGGGCATTGGCCATTCCGAGTCCTATGATGTCGCCGTTCTTTCGCTCAGCCCCGTCACAACCGAAGGACGCTCCATCATGGACCATTTCTATACATACTTCCAATCGCGAGGTCGTTGGGGCGTGGTCCCTGTGGAGAATAGTAACGAGATTATGCGAGATCTCTACATCATCCCAATCGAGGCTGGCAGTAGCAATCTGCCTCCCTTCATCGACATGCTCGAATTCTGTACCATTGAGACCCCCCGCAAAGAACACATGGTGCTCCTCGCCCTTGTCGCCAAGCTCCCAGAAACAACAAAGCCCGAAGTGTCCCCAGCCGATCCCTTCGAGCGCTACGCTCCACAAGACCCCCAAACCCAAGCTCCACAGCCAACCCCCCCAACAAATGGCCCACCTGTCCCCAGCCCATCCCCACTCGCCAACCCCCACGGCCCCCAGTACTCGCCCATGGCCCCCTCCTTCCCGCAACCCCAATACGGCAACCCCTTCGCCACCGCGCCAAACGGCCCTCAACTTGTGCGCACCATCCCGCCCCACCACCAGATCCCCAAGGCCCTGGAAATCATGGGGCCCTACATCGACTCCCCTGTCATCATGCACATCCTCGTCGATAACCTGTCTAAGAACCAGGCCGTCTCGGAACTCCAGATGATTAACCTACGCCATATTGTTGAGCATAATCCGGAAGCTCGCGACGATATGAATGTTCTAACGGATCATTTGCGGAAGAAAACTACGGGACAACAACATGCGAACTGAGATTAGCTCAGATCTACAACGGGCTGAGTGTCTGCTTTTCCGGCGTTGGGGGTGGGGTGTGGCGCGGAACGTGATGGATTTGTGCTCCTTCTTCCAAGGATGAATCAGAAATGGTTGGATCTGTTCTGTTTCTTTTTTTTTTTTTCATCGAGGGTTCGGCAGGACTTGTACCTTATACCCTTGTACGCCTTGTACGCGCGGGCGTCGTTGGGTGGAACTACTCTTTTAACCTTGTGTGCTTTCTTCATATGTGTGCTGTGTGCGTGTCTGTGTGTGTGTGTGTGTATTTTTGGTCGGCTTGGTATTGAGCGTATAGATGTGGGGGGGAGGCCCGGGCCATGTGTTCAGATGTATGTAATGTATCGTTACTGTTTAAAAGTATGGTGGTTTGTGATTTTAGTGTGAGGTTGTGCCCTTTTATGTGTAGCCTTGTCTTGTGCGGGTACGTTGATTATGCATGTTGATTTACACCGCGGTAGATCTAATCCACGGATGTGTTTGGATTCTTGCAAGCGTTAAATTTGCCCAGTGTGTTTTTGAGGTCGGTAGATTCTTTCTGGCGCTGACGTAGTTGTCAGCGCAAGACGCTAAATAAATATTTTCTTTACGTTGACGTAGGACGATTCCATCTCAAAATTAACCCCAAAATGCAAGAATTTCGCAATTTCTCTGCGCCGCACACCTCGTATACTTATTTGCAAGCTTCGATATACTATAGAATAACTCGTTTTCTGGTCACACGAGGGAAATGAAATCATGTTTTCTGAGATTGAAGAGTGAACAATGCTGGTATGACTGGTTCACGGTTTTAAGATTATATCTTTCGCCCTAGGGGTTATGAACGCCTAGTTATTTGATCAACTAAACTTCTTTTCTAATTCCAACATATATCTAAAACGAGCATATCTCAAGTATGGCACAAATTATACTTTTTGATCAGAATCGACTTATTTTGCTGTTTTTTACTGTTGTATGGAGTATGTCGAATTGCTGGGTTGTTGCTACACTGTACTTCCGAAGCATGTTAGACTATTTCGTGTGATAGTTGAAATTTGCTCCAGTATCCAAAATATGAGACGTACAAAATGATTATGAAAAATTGATATGCTTTACCTGGTACGTCTACTGCACCTGTTGCTGTGTTCCTTTTTTTTTGTAATTGCTGTTAGCTTCCAAGGTGTTGATGGTGCTTCGTCTGCCGCAAAGGCTTGCAGAGGGGCTGGGTATACGCTAGCGTACGGGGTAAGTGGGGAAAGGTAAAAGCTATTCATTCATGTTATCTCTATGTAGTTAAGATAGGTACTATATATATAGGGGTTTCTACGCATAGGCCCTAGGGCCTATGCATCTCCCTACCCCTAATGCCGCACGTGGTAGCTTGGCCAGCGGCTCGAGCTGGCACGTACGGACACAAGGTTTATTTATCGACTTTATGAAATCATATTTTGTCTGCATCAGCAGTCCCTCATATATGCACTTAATCTCTCTCTCTCCATGTTCACTCTTTACAGCATCTGACAATATTTTCTGTGGTGCACAGCTGCACATTCTCTACATTATCATCCTCCTGGTGTCGCATTTGCGATGTTTTATTTTCAGGAATATCAGAAATAATTCCGAAAAGATTACAGAAGAACCTATCGGGAAAAAAAAAAGCTAGGAACAGATAATCTAAAGATAAACTTTTGGTAGGTTTTGGCTACTATAGGATTTTCGCAGCTCAATCTATCAAAATATATCCAGAAAGTGTATAGCTACAATATTTGAGTCCAACATGCAGTCTTGGTGGGGGTATTCAAGACGCCTAGATATAAAAGCTGGCTAAATTATCAATTTTACTTGTTTTATAGGAAGCATGAGAGTAGTTTTCAACGTTGAACCACTTACTCGACGAGAAAAGAGATTTTTGCGCGGATACGAAGAATATAAACTATATGCTTTGCCAGTTGATAGCATCACTGCCACTCAAGTCACCGCAACCAAGCAAGGTCATCATCAGGTTACCTGAGATGCCAGATGGGTCCTGATCTGTTTTCATCTGTCATGGAAGGGTAAGAAATACAAATAAAGTGGTCCTCCATGTTTTAAGTTCCAGCAATGATTCAATCTCCACTGGTGTCCTGAGTATAAAACAACATTCACTAGATATAGTACGGTTGATAAATCTTGTCGTGCTGAGGCCTCATTGATCCCACCCACGGGCTCAAACTGTGCTGCACTCGGCCCAACTGTCATTGTCATCGTCGACTGATGCTTGCATTAGGTGACACAACTACGGTGGTATTTTCGCCAGAACGGACTAACAACCGCAGGAAGGCGGTGTGCCCGCAGGCCCCTGATGTTGGATGCATGCGCCGCAAAGCTACTTCAGTAGCCCTTGCGTCTGAGCCAGTCAGACTATACTCGTTAGGTAGCCTGAAGGCCATCCAACACCATCATGACAAACAAAGCTTGACTTCTTGATCAGGACAAAGAAACGGTGAGAAACAACGGCAGCCGGGAACAGTGGCTGGGGACAAACAGCCTGAGTAAGCCTGACTGGGCTGCAAGAGAGTTATCCTGTGCATACTTAGCACAAACGCTTTGACACCTCGTCTGCATGACTTCGCCAAAAACTGCCGTAGTTTTTTTTTGCTTGATTTAGGAGAAAGTGTTGTCATACCTGCTGCATCGGCAAAGCCGCCGTGTCAAACAATTGTGACTTCTAGGACATCTCGACCATCGCAGATAGCAACTCGACGTTCTTGCGCTGATCATAGTTGACTAGGATTCTCGTTCAGCTCATTGCTAGATGCAGGTCGGTGCAGATTACACGTTGGCCCTGGGCACGTGGGTGCAGGTGCCAAGCCACGGTCAGTGATCTATGTGGGGCTTTCCCCCTTCCCACATTCCCACAACACCAACAGGTCTCATTACCATTCCCCCTACCTTTGCCATCCGTGACGATGGATATCGTCATCTCTCGCGACCAAACTTGCTTGCTGTGTTCTAAACCACAATCAACACATCCCCTATAGTTTCAGTGGGAATTTCATCGAAGGCGTCTGCGGCTTCGACAATTTCAACACATCCCACGCGAAACTTAATTTCCACACTGCGGAAGCGCGCGACTTCTACACGCTTTGCGTCCCGCCGCTTGGCATTTCTTTTTTACAAACGAGTCTAGGCCTTGCTACCCCTTGACCTGCCGGTCCTTATTCGCTTAGGGGGGCACGGAAGGCTTGTCCGTTCTATCATCAGCCACTCAACATCGAGTCCGTCGTATCGTGTCCAACAGCCACGCGCGCTTTTACCAGCTGGCGATGCCATTGAGGAATTCTTGGCAGCTCAAGCTTCGGAGCGGCTCGGCGTCGCCTTGCGGTATTCCTGACGGCTGAGCGCATCATCTAACGACGTCGGGCAAGGTGCGCTCTTTGCCTAGCCTTGATCCCCTTTTACAAGTTGGTGTGAAGAGCAACAACCGCGTTCCTGCGCAAGCGCACACAAGCACGATTTCGCATAATATCAATTCCGGTAAGGCTTATCGACTAATTCCAAGCTCAACTAATGGCTTGTGTTCTCGGCAGACTTGAGGCTGATGATAGCGAGGCATAGCTAGATCTAGTGAAAAATAATGAGTAGCTGGACAGCTTCACGCAGGAGTGTAGCCAGGGGTTCCACCATAAAACCAGCTCAGAGCCCTCACCCATTTGCTTCTCATCAACAAGGTCTTCACCAATCAGTTCTTGGGTTCGCAGCTTTCACTGCAACCGTTCACTCTTTTGTTTAATTGTTTCATACAGTCACTCATTACTTAATTAATTATAATGCCTTCCATAATGCTCAACGTCGGCACCGCGCTGACTGCTTTGTCCTCCACTGGCCTCGCTGCCAAATCGGTCGTCATCGCCTCGCCTGCTGCTGTTCTCAAGGCCGCCGGCTCCTCTGCCGTTGTAGTTCCTGTTGCTCCCTCGGTCGCTGCTAGTCCCGCTGCCGTCGTTTCTCCCGCAGCTGCTTCGGTAGTTGCTAGCTCTGCCGTTGCTGCTGCTTCCGCCGCCGCTGTCTCCGCTGTTTCAGTCTCTGTTGCCGCCGTCTCCGTTGCTTCAGTCTCTGTTGCCGCCGTCTCCGCTGCCTCAGTTTCTGTCGTCTCAGTTTCTGCTGCGTCTCTTGCTGTGTCGGTCGCTTCGGCTTCAGTTATGTCTGTTGCTCCAACATCAGTCATCACGGTGTCCATCACACCCTCAGTTTCCCCGGCACCAATTACTCCTAGCAACGGCGCCATCATCGTCCCCAGCAGTGGGATCATCTCTCTATCCCATGCTAGCCACGCTGGTGGCCAGGCTGGTAGCCCAACCGGTGGTGCGGTTCTTCCCAGCTATGCTGCTGGCTCCGTTGGCCAGCCTGGATCCCTCCCAGCTCCTGGCTATGGTGGACCTGCTTCTGTTGCTTATGATGGACCTGCCTCTGTTGCTTATGGTGGACCTGCCTCTGTTGCTTATGGTGGACCTGTCTCTGTTGCCTATGGTGGACCCGCCTCTGTTGCTTATAGTGGACCTGTCTCTGCTTATGGTGGAGGTTCCCCTGCCTACGGCGGTAGCAATGCACAGAGCACTCCTTGCACTACCTCAACCAGAACCCCTGGATACCCTCCCGTTTACCCTCCCGTCTATCCTCCCGTCTACCCCCCCGTTTATCCTCCTTCCGTGACCTCCCGACCCGTCTACAACGACTACAACAACCCTCCTTCTAAGACTACCATCACTAGCACCATCACTAGCACATACGTTGATGTCTGCGAGACTGGTTACGTCACCAAAACAACCACCTTTGCCATCACCTACTGCCCATCCACCGCAACGAACACACCCGGTAAGCCCAACAACCCACCTTCCAACAACTACGGATGGGACATCATCACAAAAATCTGCCGTAGCGGCTGTGGTGAGGGGCCCAAGACTGTCACTGTCACCGTCCCTTGCAAGAAGTGTAACTATGTTCCTAAGACCACTCCTACCGTCCCCAAGACTACCCCTACCCCCGATATACCCAACAAGCCTTCCTGCAACGGTTACGACTGCGAGGACGTCTACGTTACTACTAAGATCTACCAAACCCGTGTCATTACGCTCACCACAATCCCTGTTCGTGAAGGACCCAAGTCCGTCTCCAACAATGGCTGCACTGGTTACGGCTGCCAGCCCGAGGGACCTAAGTCCATCTCCAACAATGGCTGCACTGGTTCTGGCTGCAAGCCCGAGGGACCAAAGTCTATCTCCAATAACGGCTGCACTGGCTATGGTTGCCCACCTCCTGCTATCAGCAAGCCCAACACCCCTGCACAGGGTACCCCGGTTGTCAGCAAGCCCGTTGTCCCGGCAAGTGTCACACCTGTCGTTGGTAAGCCTCCCGTCTACAACCCCGTCAAGCCCAATGGTCCCGTGTACGGCAATGGCAACGGCACCAAGGCTGTCGGCACTGGTGTTTACGCCACACCCTCCAAGACTGGCTACAAGCCCCCTGTCTTCACCGGTGCGGCCAGCACCATCCAGGCCGGTAGCCTCATTGCTGTTGTTGGTGTCTTTGCTGGTTTCTTCTTGTAAGCGGTCTGTGATTGGGATCATGCCGATCTTTAAATGTTTCCTAGATGTTAGTGTTGATAAGGGTCGCGTTTCTCTTTCTGGTGTCGTTCAGTCCAAGTGGTGTGTTTGTAGACTAATGGCCACGCGATGAATACCAATGAAACAAAGTTGAACAAATACTATGGTCATCCTGCACTTTCAATTGTAAATCCATTTCAACTGCCCGACCTCAATCTTCGTCCAAATGAAGATATCCCACAAAAGTCCTAGGGATCAGCTACTATGCAAATGACCATGCGCTTCAAAGAAAGTATACTAGATCACTTGTGCAAATCGATCATTGAATCCATATAACGACAGCCGGCCTGGCTAGGTGCCTGTAGTCAGCGGAAACAGAATTAAACTTGCGAAGTCTTATGGAAGAGCATATGTATTGGTCAAGGACAATTACTTTTTATCGTGTGGGATTGGGACTCAAGGCTGTTTCAGATTCAAACTGCGCTGGTATACCATGCTAGCACACTGCGGAGCGCTCCTGTCCAACATTACTAGTTCCAGTGCATGTTGTATAATCCCTAACTCTTTCACTCACATTAATTGCTATGTCTTGCAATCGGTCGTTCTCAATTCGCAACTTGCTGTAGAATTCCGGTGAAGAATCAAGCACTCCCAAAAGAACGATTTTCAGTATCTGATGGAAGAAGCGCAAGAAAGACACTGAGATGGGCTCCGGGCTGGAAGGTTCCATTTTTGTCTGAATGAGTTCAAGACCAGCAAGCCATGATTTCAGCGAGTCTAGTAGACTTGCCTTTTCGGATAGCAATTGCAGAGCCACCTCAACTGATTCAGCTTGCGACACTTTGCTCAGGAGTTCAAGAGTCGACCTGGCGATCCTTGTAAGCTCTTTCCGCACGTCGGGTGCGATCGTGCGAAAATCATGAGAATCAACAGGCTTTTGAAGAGACGAGTTTGAGCAAACAGATAACGTCGCCCCACTTTCGTCGGCTGTCGGTGGGGGATCCGCGAATTTACATGGTGCAACAAACAGCTTGATAACGAAGACATCCACCAAAGGTAGTTGGCCGTGGGTGGCTGGTACCAATTTCCCTGTGGTGACGAAATCTGGTCTTGCTCGATACTGGTGCATGATCCTGAGCCCTCCAACGATATGCTGGGCCATAGCGGCGTGATTCTTTCGCACTTGTTCAATGCTGATGGAGATCTGGCAACATAATAATGCCGACTTCAGCTCGTTTAGGCGTGGAGATGACAAGTTAGACGCTAGACCCCGTAAAACGATGCTATATTGCTGGAGGCCATAGCGGTGGCTCGGAGTCTGCTGCAAGGAAGACGATGGGCCGTCACCGGACGTTTCGAGATCTTCTCGAAGAGCTCTAAGCGCCGAGACAGCATTTCGTACAAGTGGATCGGTCAAGCTGGCTTGAAGGATCTGCCTGGCCTCTTCGTCACAGCCCACTTCCACGTTGAACATGGTTTTGGTTGAGAGGTACCGCTTGAGAAGGTCAATTTCTTGAGTGTTAATCTCAATGAAGGTTGGCTGCATGGGTTGCAGATCAACATTTGGCTCTACGCTGCGAGAAAGAGCGTTGTTGGTTGGTTGGCTGGCAAAGAATCTAAAGGTCGATTCGTAGCCGTCGCAAGTACGACCAGTGCTCACACATTTTTGGCAACGCGGCTTACTCTCGTCGCATTTGACCTTCCTAGTTCTGTCCGCTAATTAAGCGATTGTTCTCTGAAGCTGGCCTCCCGTCCAATTTCATTTAGGCGTTCAGACTGACAACGAGGTGTGTCCACTATGACTCACCTGCAAGTTGTACAACCAGTTTTGACCTTGGTCTTACTCTTTGCGTTCCGATTACAGGTGGCGAGGCCTCCGGCCATAGTTGATTGGGTCTCGCTTCTGTCGTGCGACGCCCTTCGTTGAGAAGAAGAGTTGTAGTGAGCAAAAAATCCGAGCAGGCGAATCAGACGGAGCAACTCGAGCTACAACCGTCACTTCGGTTCGATTTGTGTCTGGGAAATAGGTTTTGGTCAAAGGATCAGGCATAAGCGCTAGGCTCTATTGGGTAGCGGGAGCGAACTAACCAATCATACATGCTGTTGGAATAGCTTCGTCCTTCATCAAGCTCATTCCAAGGCAGACTGAACTCTGTGTTCCAATAGTCTTTTAAGAAGTAAAGGCATCTAGGCTTCGCCGATACGTGGAGCTCCTTCTCTTGGCAACATGTCTTAAGCTTATATACCAAGCACCTGGCACAATGTCCCTTGAAATAAGAATTCACTTGATATCGCGGCATGTGAATAAACCTAAAATCACTCCAAAGCTATTCAACAACCCGAAGATGCCAGAATTTACCCTTTACGGCTTTCATGGTTCGACTAACGCCGATCGTGTCCGTCTTACTCTCGCCGAGGGTGGCTTCACGGACTACAAACTCGTACTTCTCAACCTTCCAAAAGGGGAGCAGAAGGTAGGTCACTCATTTTTTCTGTGGCCTCGGGCGTTTTTCTTTTTATAAGCAAGTGGCGTTTATCATATCGAGCCTTGATGCTGTTTGATTCTCTAAAGAGCTAACGTCGTTGTACCAGTCCGAAGAACACAAACAGCGTCACCCGTGGGGTAAAATACCCGTCATCACTACTACTGAAGGATTCACTCTCTACGAGAGTCGCGCTATCTGTAAATATCTCGCAAAGAAGTACTCTTTTCCGCTTCTACCCGCCGACTCCGACATCGAAGCTTCGGCGCTGTTCGACCAGGCGCAGTGCACAGAAATGTCCTATTTTGCCGAGCCCGCTGGCAAAATTTCATTCGAGAAATTTGCGAAAAAGTTCATGGGGCTAGCTCCTGATGAGGCCGTTGTATCAGAGGCACTGCGGTCGGTACAGGCGTTTTTTGATGTTGCAGAAGGTCTCTTACACCGCAATGACTACATGGCTGGGAGCGATTTCACTCTTGTAGATATATACTACATTCCGTTGGTTCGACGGCTTTTCGCCTGTGGGTACGGAGACATCATCCTCAGTCGCAAAGCTGTGAGTGCTTGGTGGAACCGCTGCGTGAATCGGCCCCCTATACAAAGGATGTTGGCTGCTGACAACGAAGCTGCAGCTGCAGCTGGTAGATAAAATCAGAAGTTGGAGCCATGGTATTCTACATGTATCTAGAGAATAACAGCTGTCATTCAGAGTTAAGCAGATATCTTTTGGCACCAAGCCCTCAACCATACGAGAACTGAACTTGTGTGTCCTCTTTGTTTCTTGCCTTTGCCGTTGACGGGATGAAAACTAAGTCAGGCGCAGCTATATCCGCCACTTTGTTGCCATAATCAGCCTTCGGCCAGGAAACTTGCCGACTCGATTACCTTACTTCTCCTTAATGCATGAGCAAGGCGGGTGGGCAGCCGTGACGCTAATTCGTCCGCGTACAAACTTTACTGGTTTTACAACCATCATAGACGCGCCAATCATCTTGTTGGAGGCCACATGCGGATACTAAGAAAGTATCCTTCACCCCTGTGGCCAACTTCAATGAGGACATTGGCAACGTCTGACCTGTTGCCTCCATGGATGATTCCTTTGTTTCGTATGTGCTGGTATGCTGCCTGGTTCCGGTTGAGACCTTCGTCAGCGCTTTGACAATATCGTGTGGCGAAGCAGCTGTGACGGTTACAACGGAAATGTCGAGGTAAATTTCGGTCACAAATACTGAGACATGCTTGAAGTTTACTTCACAAGTGTGGTCTTCCCTGCAACAGTGCCAAATAATGGTCTGTGCTAGTACGCGATTCTAGATGGGACAGGCCGCGGAACACAATATTTACCGACTTTTTCTGGTTTCCAGCGAACCTCACAGTCCACTCTGCTGGGAACAGCAGGGTGGGTCGTACGAGGATAGATATCATAAATACCATGCAGGTCACGACTCGACGATGGGCTTTGTCCTGCACTCGACATTGGGAACCATTTTGGACGACGAGCTAGTAGTTAAGCGGACCCTACTGGCGGAACTTCCGCAGGTTGAGTGTCGCGTTCAATTCGACCTATCATCTATACGAGCAACACTGCATATGGCGACTGTTGCTTGTGGAGGCATATATGTATACCTGCGGCGTGGTTGGACATTTGCGCGCCCTCAGGATTCAGTTCGTGGGGCTTTATCGGCCCGTTGGCAATGGCGACTTCTGCACCGCCTCCATACAATCCTTCCTTTGAGTGCACATAACCTATTGCTCGCCTCTATCCTGCTCTCAAAATGGTGAGCGTTAGCTGCCAATTCCTCTTGGTTGCCTTGGTTGCCTGAAACTCGAGATACTACCGCGAGAGGTCGTGAGTTGGATTAGCAAAGGCTACAGGCACCATCACCCTACTAACGTGGAGCCGCGTGGCGGGTGAGCGGAAGGCAGAGGCACGTAGGTTATCCATGTATGCTACAATATCAGCGGTGCAACAACTAGTGGGAGCCTAGATCAACGCAAGATGAATTGCCGTGGGGAAACCATAACGCACCCATACACCGCTCTCGAACACCATCCGTCGCGGTCACACCACAGAAAGCCAATACAATTTGGCCACCGGTCTAGTCTGGCCAATAAAAGGGCTCAATCCGTGAAGCCACAACATGCGTATAGCCGGCAAGCATCTCCATCCTACGCCTCATGCGACCCCGATTCTATTCCCCTCATGATCACCTCCGCCACCAAGAGGAGTTGTTTCCAAAGAAAGGATTAGACTAAAATGTTTTAATACGCCTTGCCTTTTGCGCAAACTACTACGCCGCAAACCACTTGGTGCCAGGGTAAGCTGCAGGATCTGGCTTACATATTTTTTTTTGTGTTTTACGTGATATTCTTCTATATAGCCAGCGAATCCAATCACGAATAAGCTAGAACTCCAGGTGAGTAACACTTAACTCTTGGCCGTTTCCCCAATATCAGATTTTGAGGACATTTTTCAAACATCATGGCGAATCCGCACAAAGGGCTCATCTTCTGGAAAGACCTGACCCCATTTCCAAATCCGTTACAAGTTCCAGTTGCCTCCTCCCCTCATATTCTTATCATCGGTGGAGGCGTCATTGGACTTGTAAACGCTTGGACCCTCCTTGACAAGGGCTATCGTGTCACTGTTCTTTCTAAGGAATGGGCATCATATGGAAAAACGCAGCGTTTAACTTCCCAGATCGCGGGTGCTTTATGGGAGTTCCCTCCAGCTGTATGTGGACAGCATACTGATGCCATATCCCTCCAACACTCTAAGCGATGGTCTATGGTGGCCTATCATATATGGGATGCCATAGCGGCCTCAGAGCCTCTAGCCAAGCTCGCGGGAGTGCAAATGAAACACACGGACTTCTTTTTCCCCGCTCCCATTGAAGATGACCCAAAGCAACTGTCCAAGATGCTCGAGATTATGTCCCAAGGCATTCGAGGATTCCGACACGACCCCGCGATCATCAAGGAGCGGCGCATAAATCCCGCATACGGTGCAATTGACGCATACGAGCACCTCGCCCCCATAATCGACACCGATACATGCATGGCATTTCTGAAGAGTCTTGTGACGGCTAAGGGTGCTAAACTGGTAACACGAACGGTGATTGGCAACCTTTTTCACCAGGAGGCGTCTTTACGTGCCGAATTCTCTGCTGATATCATTCTGAACTGTACTGGTCTCGCTGGCACGGAGCTTGCAGGGGATGCGTCCTGCTATCCAATACGCGGCGGTTTGATTCGTGTGATCAACGATGGAACCGACTTCCCCAAGGTCCAGCAGGCACTCACCATTAGCGCGGACGTTACGCGACATACCGGAGAAATCGTGTTCCTAGTTCCGCGAAATGACAACATTTTGTTGATTGGCGGTATTACCGAGCCACATCAATCAGAGCTAGACCTCACGCTTGATACGCCAATTATCAAGCGCATGCGCGCTCGCTGTGAGGAATTTCTCCCCGATCTCAAGAGAGCGAGGTTGGACCCTGAGTACCCGCTGGCACAAGGCTTACGCCCATTTCGCCAGCGCAACGTGCGGGTGGAGCGCGAATTACGATCACATACTTTGCAAGGCAAGCAGGAAATAGCGAGTCGTATCATCCACAGCTATGGACATGGTGGTGCTGGGTGGTCGCTGTCATTTGGCTGTGCAGGGGATGTACTCATGCTAGTGGAGGAGGCGCTCCTTGACTTGCCGCCAAAGCCGTTGGCGTTAGAGGTTCATGAGGCGGTTGAGCCTGAAATTGTTGAGATTCCGGCTAGAGTGTTTAAGAGTATTGGCGGTTCTGAATTGCCGATTCGAGCGCGGTTATAACTAAATACTCTTTTGGCTCAACGAGGTTCTGAGAGAGGTTTAATCTTCGGTATTATGCCTATTGTGATTATATCCGTACTTTCCCCTTTTCATGGCATTGAATCCAAGCAAATGTAATGTCAAGGCGATTCTCGGGGTTTGGGGCTGAATAACTGCTTCTGCTATTAGCTCTGTTGTGTCCGGGGTGAGGGGTTGTTCTAGATAATCCAGTAGTTAAATATCCACATGGAGCTGATGAGATATGCTAAGCTTTGGCTAAATACAAGCGCCAGTGATATCTCGGGGCTTACTCGCTATGCTCTGACTTTCACAGAATGCGATTTTCCTGAATGGCTCTCATTTTGGGAGATGAATAACCGAGGTGACGAGCGAGCGATCGGAAAAAGTAGGTGAGAGACCAGAGGTGGCGTACCATACATAAAACCTGTAGCACTGCTAGTAGATATCTAAGAACGTAAAAATTCCACTCGATGCCACGCACTATGCGAGGTTGTCTCTCTAACTCATACACCGTCTTACCTCTTACAATTGTGCCATATAGAGTCCAATGGAAAATGGTGCAAAGATTCCGATACTCTGTTCCATTTTATTCCAAGCAATGCGCTTTTTCGTATTCATATCGAACTTTCCTACACCAAGATCCGGTTGATAGGTGCTTCTGGTAAGCTTTTTTTTTAATTCGCAGAACAAAGTATCTACTGTTTCTGTATCAGGAAGCCAACAAATGGTGTATTTAAGGGCGTGCAACGGCATCACGCCGCGTAAACTTCACAATAAGGTCGGTTTGTTTGTGAAACCACCGGTTGCTTGTAGTCCATGGCCGGTCGTGGGCCATTTTCAGATCAAAATGTCGAAGGACTTCCGGGACCAACGTGTGGAGCTCAACTAGAGAAATCTGCATGTGTTAAAATTACACTGGACAGGGCAAGTGTGGAGAGCAAGCTTACATTCTTTCCAATGCATGTCCTTGTACCGGCTCCGAATACAAGAAGATTTCTGTCCATTCTTTTCCATTCTTCGTCGCTCACGAGCCACCTCTCGGGCCTAAAGTCGCCCGCATCCTGGCCGAATACATCCTTGTCATAGTGCACAATGGCAGGGTTTATTCCAATACGGTAGCCCGCCGGAATAAACTTACCAGTCAGCTCAATACCTTCCTCCGGTGCATGCCTTTGCATACTCAGTGCAACACTTGGGTGCATACGCATAGCCTCTTTGATTGATGCACAGACAAATGGTAAATGGGTTGTTGTTTCTGAATATTTGATAGGCGAGCTGAGGATACCTGAAGCAAGCGCAGCATCTATCTCAGCGTGTGCTTTTGCAAGTGCTTCTGGATTTTTCATAAGATGGTAGAACGTGGTACGGAAAGCCACAGCAGTGGTGTCTGAGCCGGCGAACCTGAACACGACATTAGCAAGGAAAATATGTACGCAGACGACTTACATAGCGACATATGCCTCCAATGTAGCTTCAGTTGAGCTGAAGTTCACTCGTTCCCCCTTTTCCTTTACAATGTCGAATAGCTGTTGCAACATGTCGTTTCGGTGTGCAACGTTATTCTCGATATCTTTCATGCGCTTTCCTGCCGCAGCGATGGCGGCATTGCGGATACCATCAATAGCCTTGACAGCTTTGAGAGCAGCTGGAATGACAATTGCGGATCCCATGACCAAAGGGCGCAGATGTGCCGGTCCAATCCCCGAAATGCAAAGGACAGGCATGAGAGCATCCAAGGAGGCGATGTAGGCGCCATGATCCTCGCTATTCTTCAAGAAGCCAAACATACTACCAAAAAAAATCTCTCCTATGACATCGAAAGCATACCTATCAGGCGTGAGATTTATCATATAGCTTTCGGGTGGATGAAGCTCACATTTGCAACCATACTCCGAGATCGATTGGCTCATCGCGGTTAGCATATTCTCCTAAACGTTGAATAAACAACGCTGAAACGTTGTTGATATAGCCCTCACTCTTGAGGACGTTACTTAGCGTATACACAGGATTTACAATCCTCCGATAATTACTATGGGTTCTCTCGTTTGTTTCTGAAAACGTGTCCAGCTGTTTGCTAATTGAATCTCCTCCCCATACCGAGTAAAAGTCGGTCTTTGTGAGTGGTCTTTGGTTCCGGTAGATTTGTGGTATCGCAGAAAGGTCAGCAGTAGTTACCTCATTAGGAGCAATGCGAACAATCGGGCCGTAACGCTTGTGTAAAGCTCGCTGCACGATGTGCATGTCGCCCACATAAATGCGGTACATGTACCATATTCGAGAGACAGACGCCCAAAACGGACCAGGCACAGAAGCGAGAGGATGCAGTGTGCGGGTGTAGACTATCCACAGGACCCAATAGCCGACAATCGCAAGTGGGAGAGCAATGAGGATCCATGTGTAAGAGGAAGGGGCCAGGAAGAGTGTAGGGACGGTAACCATGGCGAATTTAATGTCTAAAGTTGGCGATGGAAGACGGGAAAAGGGCACGCAAAGCAATTGGACACTGTCCAGGGTTAATAGGTAACTGTCTATTGGGGGTTGGCCTTTCACGCCACATGGAAGCCCTGTACTTGCTCGTAGGAGGCCATGATCTCGGCTGTTGAGAAGCCTAGGCTAAAATGCTCCGTGGACATTGGCGCATGTTACGACGGCACGGGAAATGGATGTGAGTAGATAGCTGGCGTTGCAGGGAAGTACCTAGGTGCATTTCTGCTATGTGTGGAGATGGCGTGCCTGCACAACGCACCAACTCGTTTCTGTGTCGCATAGCGCGCTTATTCTTTGTCCCAGGCCTGCGAATGCAGTTGCACGGTGAATGAAAGCATCATCTTTTCGCGAACGCTATTCCGAGGAACACGTCGTCATGTGCTTGATCTCATCGGTAAGACTCCGTGTGAATTCGCAACGACGCTCGGAAATAACGAGACAAATGTCGCGAGTAAGAATCCCCCTCGTACCATGCGCTATTTGTAGGAGCTAACCTCTTATAGCAAGCTCCGGCGGGTACGGCCCGACCTCGGACCATCAACGGTGCGAACGGCACCGGGTAGGTCTTCGACGGTGAAGTCATGCATGTGGCTCATGCGGAACTGACACTCAAAGTGTCAATCTTATCACTGGTATGTAGTGCATTTCGTTTTCCTGGCCCTCCTGGACTTTAGTTCCATCATGGTCGTTCTTGCGACTGCCTGGCTATCTATCCCCTGGGTATCGAAGCAGTGTAAACATACTAACTGGGACTCGCCTGCGAGCTGGCTTTGGACCTAGCTCAACCGAGAACAGCCATCAGGCCAAATTGTTCCTTTGATCATGCCATATCGGCATTCGTTTCCTTCAAAATGCTACACAGAGTTAGCGGGTGGGCCAAGGCGGGGCGGTCAACCAGTGCCCCGACCCAGCCGTCCGGGCCGCCTTCGAATGGCCCAACTCCCCATGGTTATGAGTGGCTTCACCCCCAGCAAGCGTTGGAGCACTATTTTTCGGCAAATGGTGAGCGTCTGACTCGTAGGTTTCAAGACCTTGTCCACGCGTTGATGCAGGGTGTTGGCGCGTCGGCTTGGATCCCAATCAAAACTATGCTTTACACAGATTCGAACTGACGTGCCAACATCCTGTAGCTTTTGCTCGGGGGGTCCAAGTGCTGATGACTGCAGATGATTGGCTTCTCCCACAACTTCCCGAGCGTTGAACCCGGCATCTAAACACCCCTGAACCTTGAGGCTGCGATAACTGTTCCTTTCAATATAGCACGGTCGATGATCGTGTTTTCTTTTTTTCTTTTTTTTCAGGCATCCAACATCCAGAGATGTAATATTCGGGACAGTTGCATCCATGAGTTTAACTACGGTGGAGCAGATAGTTGTTGAGTCTCTACTTTCGGACCTCCTCTGAAACCCTCGGCTGACTCCTATTCGTACTGATACTACCTAGAATATTGTCTAGGTATGTGGTCTGTTCTACACTCCTACTATCTAAGGGGTCGCTTGAGGTTTTTTCGTCTTCTGCCGCTAAAATCGATCCATCGCTTGTTCGTCTTACCCTCACACCATGAAATCTTTTAGGATTTTAGGTATAGTAGGCTTACTAGTAGGATGGTGGTCCTGTGTCGCCTCGGGTCAACAGATGCCAGCCTGTGCGGTAAGCAGAAAGCTGTCCTATGTCTTGCCATCCAGACTAATTGTCGAAGGCACAATGCCTCACCACAAGTTTGAGTTCTCAGGACACTTGTGCCCCATCCAATGTCACCTGTATCTGTACCACACAGACTCTATTAGCCAACATCCAAGGATGCGTGCTTTCTTCCTGCACGCTCAAAGAAGCCTTGGGTAAGCCCCTCTCGAGTTCCACATGGCATGTTGCGCTGACAAAACTAGCGGCACAAAACAATACCCAAACATTGTGTGGTGCACCAGTTCGTGATATAACACTTATTACTCCCATTGTTAGTGGTGTGTCCGGTGGAATAGCTATTCTTTCCGTCATTATACGAATATTCACGACTCGTGGCGATATTGCACTGGATGATGCTTTCGCAATCGCTGCTCTCGTCTTCGCATTGCCTATGGGTATCTTAGAGTTTCCCATGTCAGCTGATGGTTTCGGGAAAGATATTTGGACAATAGAGCCCGCCAAAATATATCGCATCATACAGGTGAGAGGTCGCATTATCAACAGTAACTAGTTCAAGATTGGCTGACAGATTGCAGTTCACCTGGCTAACGGAGGTTTTCTATTTTCTGGCCCTTGCTTTCACCAAGATATCCTTCCTCTCGTTCTGCCTGCGCATCTTTCCACGTGAAGAGCTCAGGATGCGAGTCTTCGTATTGATGAGCATTTGCGCTGCTTACGGCATCGCATTTACACTCACGTGCCTATTCAACTGCACGCCGGTGTCATACATTTGGACTAATTGGGATCGAGAACATACCGGAAAGTGTATCAACTTCCATATCTTTGCTTGGGTTCACGCTGGTATCAACATTGTGTTGGACATTATCATCGTCGCCCTACCAATACCGGAGCTTTTGGAATTATCCATGAGTATGAAGAAGAAGATATACGTAATACTAATGTTCAGCGTGGGCCTCTTGTAAGTGAAAAATCTTTCCTTTTGCTTGTAACTTAGATGTGCATTTACTAAACGTACCAACTGGGCTAACGGCACGCGTAGTACTACAATTGTATCTATCGTCCGCCTGCAATCACTCGTTCGGTTTTCTACCTCGACAAATCCAACATGGGATAGTGTCCCGACCGCGTACTGGTCAGTCCTTGAAGCTTTCGTCGGAATTTTCTGCATCTGCATGCCTGCACTGCGCCGCTGCCTCGGAATGGTATTCCCGCGTTGTTTTGGGTCTACCCAAGCGGATTCTAAGTACGATCGATACGACACACCAAACAAGCTTTCGAATGGCAGACCCAAGCCTGCCCGGGCCAGTATCACATTCACAAGCACCGGCATCACGAAAACTATGGAAACAAAAGTTGAAAGTCGAGAGGGCGAGGATGACGAAATCCAACTTGTTGAGTTGGCACACAAGAGGCCTCCAATGGACCGAGAGTAACTTTCTAAACTTGAATGCTATTGGCATATAATCACACTATATTGTAGACCTCAATGGTACGGTTCCCTGGCATCCACTCTCCAGAGTGGTCTTCCTCGCACAGGTGCTACACATGATGGTGTGGGTCAGCTCCTCGGAAAGTTTCCGAGACTTCGCTCAACATAAGCGGAACCTAGATAGCCTGGCGATCGCCTACCTCGCTGAACTCCCAACTACGACCCACCTCAACGGTGCAGTGCTTGGCACATCTGTGACTTGAGAGAAGGAGGATAAAAAGCTGATACAAAACGAGAAACAAGATTCGATAATCTATATTTCCTGGGAGAACACCGCGAGCGACAATGAACAACATAATCCCACGTGACACTGTCTTCGTCCTTAACCCGTACCATACAGACGCGATTGAGAAGCTGAAGAGCATGCCCGACATTCGAGTGATCTTGTTAGACGATCCAAGAAAGCATGAATATCCTGCCGAGGCTACTGCTATCCTACTTCGAAGTGACACGTTTAGGCGCGGAAGACTAAGAAAATGCCTCAAGCTACGATTTGTCTTCAAGCAAGGCGTAGAAGTGGACAACATTAACCTAGGTGAGGCAAAAAGAGCAGGCATAGAAGTTTACAACACCCCTGGCTTGAACGGAGAAGCAGCTGCGGAATTGGCGCTGACCATGGCGCTCATTTTGGCCCGACGAGTGGCGGAAATTGATCAACGGATACCGAATGGTGAGACTATTATTCGAAGCCAAACCCTCGGGAAGAGTTTGTTTGGGAAGACGTTGGGCATTATCGGGATGGGCAATATTGGCTTTGCGCTTGCGAAGAAGTGGGTTGGTGCGATGGACGATAGTCCGTACTCAGACGCCAATCAATGAGCAAAAACATTTACACCTGAGCAGTACTGCCGCGCAGATACACTCAACGAGGTACCGAAGGAGGCGGATGTGGTTTCGCTGCATGTTCCTCTGACACCGTCTACTAGAAAAAGTATCTCGGCCGATCAATTCGCGATCATGAAAGACAATGCGATTTTTCTCAATTGATCAAGGAGGGGAATTGTTGACGAAATGGTGCTCGTGAGTGCCCTCCAGTCAGGCGGGCTCTTTGGGGCAGGATTAGACGCATTGGAGATTGAGCCACCGACAATGGAAACGCATGGTCACTTCCTTCGGTGTAGAAATGTCATATTGGCGCCGCATATTGGTTCTTCGGTAATGGAGAATCAGAGCAGAAGTGTGCTGGCCGTGGTCGAAAAGGTAGAGAGTAGGCTAGCTTGATGGAGCTTTCGCCTCGCATCATAGCCGACAAAACTTCGGTACATCTAATCGCGAAGCGATTAAAGTTTGATTATTTCCTTTGAGTTCCCGCAAGCAAGTCCAAAGGTTAGCCAAGTTGCACATCCGCACAATCCATGCTCCTCCCGCTGACACATGTCACGGCACATGATAAATTGGTTTCTTTTGCGATATCTGGGATGCGGTGACTTTCAGGTTGGTAAGAGGTCAGATCACACTGCAATGGTGGCAAAAGCGCGACGATAAAATTTACTACGTCCCACAAACTCCACGCGCACTCTTTGACAACGATGGGCGTCATCTTTATATCGATGCTGCACGGACCAGTTTCGTGGCATCAAGGAAGGCGCGTCAATTGCTCTACTCTCTTTGTATCGACTTGACAACCCGCATGGGAACTGCGAATGCTTCCCAAAATTCTATATTCATCTATTTTCACTGGCTGCGACCAGCTTTATTGCAGCATACTCTTGTTTTACCCACCTGTGGTGCTAGACTCGCTATGGCCTCTCTTACAACACCACCTTCTGAGCTTCTTTTAGGTCCAGGGTCTTGGCGATTTGTAGAAACGGGTGCCCTCCGCAAGTGAGCTGAGAAACGCCGCCCAAGAGGCTTCCACCCTGTCAATCTCGGAGACACATTTCGTGATGGCAAGTACAAGGTTATCTGAAAACTCGGAGAGGGCTCATACTCTACCGTGTGGCTAACCCTCGATACATGTTCCTTCTTGTCCTTAACTGTTTTAGTATATCTTAATTTTCATCCACCCTATTACTAACAATAACAACGCACCAAAGTATGTCGCGCTAAAAATCATGACCGCCGAGGCCTTGCCAAGCACAGAGTTGGGGATCCTCAACCATCTCTCAAAATTGGCTCCCAAAGATCCTAAGGCTCAGTATATTACCTTAATACTAGATAACTTTCGGTATTATGGCCCTAGTAGTTAACATTAGTGCGTAGTATTCGAGCCTATAGGCACAACTACTACTTTACTATTTGAAGAACTACCGGAAAATAAACTGAAAATGCACGGAAAGCCGCAAAGATATCCTCAGTAGGTATCTAAAAGGATACTACTCTAAAAATTATATGGTCTCGCCGTTCTGTATATTATTACTTTACCCTAACATATACTAGAGAAATATATATGTCTCGGAGGGCGATCCTTCCTGTTTGCTGCAAAAATCGACTGGAAAGCTACTTGTATCAAATTGGTATTTGTATATGCAAATCATACGCCCAATCTACTCGAGGATTATACTGATGATATCTCCTCCTTAAAAAAACTCGTGTCGGAGCCCAAAACATTAAATGCGGAACCTTCCAAGAACCTATCTGCGGAAAGCCCAGAAGACAAGTTAGTAAAAACAAACACGGAAAGGACATTTTAATATATAAGTAATCCTTTGAGATCGTGCTTACTACTTATATGCAAAAACTCCATGATACATGAACTGTAGATCGAATACCGCTCAGGCCAATTCGTTACTATAGTACATCCTGGAGATACAGTGCCGCGGCTTTGCGGCAGGATTCAATTGGCCTCTCGCAACCTCTCGCAACCCCTCGCAACGCTGGACCGAACTCAGCCTCTCTAGCTATTGTCCGTATTAGCCGACATCAGAGGAGTTCGTTGAGCATGTAACGTAGCATAAAGGCTTTGAAACTGTACAGCAGCTAAAGTTGTTCCTTAAGCACGTGATAGATGCAGATTTATATCGATGGGTCCCCGCCGACAAGTAGGCTGCAGCACAAGAGGAAAATGCTAGACTTTTTTTGGCTTGTGGGTGGAGACCATCAACGAAACCCCGGGTATTGAAGATTGGCACAAGAATATCTGGCCATTTAATGAGGCCGACACGCTGAAGGGTGGGGAAACAGTTGTCTCGAAAGGGAGATAGTCGATTCTTGAAAGAAATACAATATGATTTGGTTATGTACACAGCAGAAGAAGGTACGAATAGCCTCCATCAAGTTTGATGGAGACACATAATATCTTTACACACTTTCTCCATGCTGTTCAATTCTAGTGTAGTATCAACTATCACCTGATACTGTCTGATAGGATTGCTACCTTTGAGAGAATCTGACAAAGTCTCATCGTCAAATTGCTTATTAGGGTATTCCCAAGACATGGATTCGAACGTATATGTATCTAAATCCTTGATTATCATATAATGGAACTGCATAAGCCAATAATTGGTTGTCGGCACTTTGCCATACTAATAAGAATGCTATCCTAGTTCGTAAATATTGATTGGTTGGCATATATTCGCAATCCTCTGACTGGGCACCCACGAGATGAGTGGATTTCGATCTTTACGGCAAATATCAGAGGAGCATTTGGGCTGGTAGACAAGAACGAGTCGATTAGTCGTCGGCTATTGTAAACATCTCTTGAACCAATCCTCAATAGCAAGCTGCGATTGCGGCTTCTTTGGGCACTGCGTTAGCACGTCCGTGATCGGGCCTATGTGTGGTTTACCAAGCACTTCGTAAGCCTCAATAGCTGCGGCGCTGCCACCACCGTCCTTCCAACCCTGCTTGAAGACAGCCGAAAATTCTTGTAGTCTATCAATGAATATTTCATCTTTGCCCATCCATAGGAAAACCCGACTAACAACTTTATGCATGCCTTTCCACCAGTCAGATGTGTTGGTCAGAGGTTCGTTATAGCTGTCCTGCCCTATTGCGTCACCCCTAGCGTTGGGGTCCCTGCTCATACCAAGATACATCGGTCCCCAATCTTGGAGTATATTCTTGATCAGAGCGTCCTTGTCAGCATTTCGAATGTAGCTCTCGTATTTTATCGAGAAGCTGACCTATGGGCTATACAACAAAGCACCACGAAGTGGCGTGTTGAGCGTCACCTTTGGCGTCCCTGGACGAGGGTGTAGTATGTGTGAGAGCAGTGACATTACGAGGTTTCCGCCAGCCGAATCACCGGCTATTATAATTGTCACTGGATCCCGCTTCATGTTGGACACAAGGTAAGAAAGAACCGTTACGACTTGGTTCAATTGTGCAGGATAATGCGCTTCGGGTACCAGAGTGTACGCAAGAAGTAGGACAGAGAAGGAACCACCTATGTTCTTTTTATCCTCAATACCCATGACAAGGCGATGTAAATACTGCATGTGACCAAGCGGGCATGGCTGTGTGTAGCAGCCGCCTATCAGTGTGAGTGGAGCTTGCACGACCAATTCCAGTACACTAACCATGGGGATAGAAAAGGATAGTATCTGCATTTTCTGCACTCTCGCCAATCCAAACAGCCTTTGCATTCTCTAGATTGAGATATCTAGTCTCCTGCTGAGTCTGTCTGCAGACATTGATATAAGCACCATCGGTTGAGAGGTAGATGTAACGCGACTGCGCAATGGTAATGTTGCCCAGCATTGTCCGAATGCCCGTATAGAAGATATCTTTAAATAATGTTGGAGCTCCGTTTCAGTGATACCACCGTAGAGACGCGAGGAGGAGTCTAATGAGAACTGCTGAAACTGTATGACGAAGTTAGTAGTGAAGGTTACATGGTACCTATGGTGTTCCTGTCCACCGTTTGCGCACGGCCTTTGTGCTAACGTGTCTGTGCGCGTAATGCCCATGTTCGCGTAATGCCCACCCCCCACCAAAGTCGCGATCTCAAAGATGAGGCTGCAGAGCCACACACAATAGCTATTATTATGAGATTTTGTAGTAGAGTAGTAATTGGAGGCTCGCGAGTAATTTAGACTATCTAAATTTTGCTAGAAGGCTGACGTTGCGGCTAGAGCGAGTAGTTTTGAGTAGAGCTGCTGATGCAGCTGCTAGAGACTCTTTACTGCTAGTAGCGTTAACTACCTGTTTGCTACACTTCTTCTCCTAAGTAGATAAAGCTAAAGCCTTTCTCTTCTACCTCTAGCTAGGTTGTATAGAGTTTTTAGTGTTAATAGCTACGCGCTAGGCTGCGCGCTGAGCCACCTTATCTACTCTCTCCTTCTCTCTTACTAACTTAGCTACCTCTTGTACTACATACCTCTCCTTAGCTAGCTTCTTCTTGCGTTAGTAAGTAGCCTATTATAGCTCTCTTATCTAAGCTTTTTAAAGCTACTTCTACTCTTTCTCCTACTCTTCTACTTTCTTGTAATAGTAAGCTTCCCTTATCTTACGTAGTAACTAGAAGATAGCTCTACTATAGTACTCTTAACGCTACTAGAGGTTAAGAGGCTTACTCTTCTTCTTCTACCTCTCTTAAATACCTAGAGCCTATTATAGTCCTTTATTCTTATACTATAGAAGCTTATTTTAAGCTTAAAGGTAGTAGAGTAAAGCCCTTAGTATCTTAGCCTTAGTCTAGGTAGTATCTTTTATAGTACTCTAGATAAAGTAATCTATCTACCTCTAGTTACTATTAGAGAGGTATAATAGTAATATAGAGCTCTAGCTCTTATTAGCTAATAAGTAAGTAAACTATTTAAAGATTATATTAGTATCTCTTAGCTAGATACTTATAGCTTTAAACAACTTAAGTATTATTAGAGCTTTAAAGGATAATATCTAGGCTTACTAGAAAAGTAGAAAGAAGTTACCTTTACTAACTATAATAAGGCCTTAGGCCTACTAAAGGTAGTAAGTAAGTTTAGCTAAGTAGGTAGAGGTAAGAGGCCTAAATATTACTACGTTAAGTAGCTAGAGAGAGTAAGTTAAATAGAGAAGAAAGATAGTAAGTAAGATCTTATTTTTATTATAAAAGTTAATAAAAGCTAGAGTAATATATAAGCTATACCTATCTATAATAAGTAACTAATATAAGTATCTAGCTTTACTTATAGTATAGTAGTTAAATACTTACTTAAGCTAGGCTAGACCTACGTTATTATTTGTCTACCTAGATAGAGATAAGCTAATAAAGACTTAATACTCTCTAGCTTTAATTATATCTACTTATACTAATCTTATA
>JALNQK010000136.1:0-72108 GCA_028458525.1 Ophiosphaerella herpotricha
TTAATTAATTAATCTACCTAGCTATTACTAAAAAGCCTTTTTAGTAACCTCTATATTAGACTTCTTAAATCTAATAAATTGATTACTATCTCGATCTTATATACTAGTACTACTAGTAGTATTATATCTAATAAAAATACTCTAAAAATATAAGTATAGCTATATATATATATTTAGTTTATCTTAAATTCTTAGTCTTATAGATTCTATTATTCCCGAAATATATTATTTTAGCTCCTAATTTTCTAGATTTATTATTTATCTAAAGAACTACTTAATATATTGTTTTTAAACTAAAGTATTAGTTGTAAGATATGTATACAAAGTTTATATAAAAATCTTAGTTTATTCTATAGAGCTGTTGCTGAGATTCAAGAGGCTGTTTTTGGTGTATTTTGGGGTGCGCGGCTCGCTTGTAAACCATGTTATCGTATCTTCAAACTACGATTTTCATCGTAATTCAACACTCATGGTAAGCCTATATATCTGCACAATATGTCAGTCTAGGCTTCACTTAATCGAACACACGGACCAGCCCCGGGCAGTATTTTTTAGAGCTCATGTTGTTTAGCTATATGCTGAATACTACAAGTCCACCTCTACCACGACTGACGAGAAATCATCAGTTTAGTTGTATTAGGTGTGCCTTATAGCCGCCTGAAGAAACTTCATACTACAAATGATACCGCAACTAACGTTATTTTAGTCATTGGACACCCTAGCAGATTGCAAGAAGCCAGTGTAAGAACATCACTCAGACATAAAGACATTCAGGTATGCGACAATGCACGTCGCTGCCAACACGAAGGACTATCAATATGACTTGTGGCCCGCAACATGGAGGTCGCAGATTCGTACCCACCTTCAAGTCAAATGTAGCAAGATTTCACGTGCTACTCTCCACTCCAGTTCCCCATTTTCATCACCAATTCATTCACTACACCATTCACACCCCGACCCCTTCCCGATGAACAAATCATATACCCGCCCAGCTCAGCCCAGCCCAGCCCACCCATCCCCCTCACCTAACCCCCTTCAAAGGGGCTATCCGGACTCGCTTTGTTCACCGCCCGTTGCACGTCTACAAAGAAGGCGGGATCGTGACGTGGAACCACTGGACCCACTCGGCCTTCGCACGGCCTTCGCGCGGATGAAACAACGAAGACACAACGCCCTAACGGCAAAAAAGCGCGCCGCGAAACGAGAGGTATGTTGAGCCATGCACGCTAAATGCTGCGCCTACCCTCACCTCTCCCGTTTCGCGAGAGATAAAGAACGTAGAGCGCAAGCACGCTTTGTCCGCTTCGTATAAATCACGTATTACAGCACACACATCACAAGCACAAAGCCACCCGTTTGAAAAGCCATCACGTTCATATTCGTATGCTTCCCCTGCTCAACTCCCCATCCGCACCAACCTATCCAACTCTCCTAAAATCAAAATCGTAACAAAAAACGCCAATGCCCCCATTCGCGCAGCAACACAGGCGGCGAAGGTATCCCAGGGGCATAATGCCGCCGAAAGTTAAAAAAAACGCCAAGTTTCCCAATCCAATACAAGGGCCCATATAGTTTCATTCGAGTGGTAAAAAGCACAAAAGGAGCAAACAAAAAATCCCCTTAAACCCAGCGGCCGTAAAGTCAGAAAAAGTCGTAAAGTTTGGGCGCCAACATTCGATGCTTTGGTTTTGGTACATGTGGGAGGTGTCTTAAACGCCAGATGGGGGAGACAAAAATTCATGCGGGGGAGATGCTGGGGGATATAGGCATCGTGGCCAAGAAACAAGAGGGGTGATATGATGTTGGATGTGTGAGCAGAGGGGCTTAGCTCATATCCATCATGTCGGTGTCGAGGTCGTGAGGGGCATCGTTGACGAAGGTGGCGAGGAGGTCGTCGCCGGGGCCGAAGTTGCCTTCGTAGACCGTGGCGCCGGAGCGACGACGGGCTTCGACCCAGCGGCAGCCGAAGCAGTAGAGGACTTGCTCTGCGGTTGGTCGCTCATCTGGATTTTGGTGGAGCATTGCCTTGACGACAAAATCCATGGAATTGGTATCGAATCGCTCAACCATGAACTTGGGAGCGCGGGCAAGTTCCTCCTCAGGGCTGGATCCTCGGCGTACGTTAATGGATGACATGGAGTCATTGTCAATGTCAGACATCAGGAAAGCGTCCATGGACACCCTTGATTGCTCAGACACAGGGTCACCATGCGAATCACGACTGAGGGTAGCGCTATCTGCGCTCCAGGTCAAGCTGGGAAGCACGCCATCAGACTCGCCAGATCGTAGCATCTGCCAAAAAGTTCCGTTCTCGGGGATGACGCAGTTGCCGGCAATCTCAGCGAGCATCATGCCCAAAGAAAATACATCAGCGGGCTTGTCGAAACGACCGGTAAGAGCTTCTGGTGCAAGATAATGGCGGTCGCCTTCGCCGTCGATATGCTTTGGCGCCGGCCATTGACTCGCAAGTCCAAAATCAGCAATCTTAAGTCCACCCTCAAAGTCGATGAGGATATTAGCAGGTTTCAAGTCGAGGTGGATGTACCCGGAGTTATGGATAAAAGTAAGACCCTTGAGCGGTGTTAGTATACTAACGATAATAAGGTAGGGGGTGCTGACCATTGACAATTCTAGGAGGATCTTCCAGATCCTGAAATCGTCCAACCGGCTGTTATAGCCAACAGTGTCAAGGTAATTGCGTAGGTTGCCACCCTCACAGTACTCCGTCTGGATGTACAAATGGGCTTCCGCCTCCCAATGCGTCTTGATGTTGAGCACGTGGTCGTTGTTACGAAGAGCATACAGGATGTCAACTTCGCGCATCTTCCTCGCCCGGTCGCTAGCGCCGGTGTATGGCTTCTTCGACTTCTTCACCACCCAGACGAGGCCACCAGCAGGTGACTTACCAGGCGAAGGCCTGACAGGTTTACTTACACGATAGATTGTGGAGAACTCGCCTTGGCTACTGTCTAGCTGCTTGACTTCGTGAAAACGTTCGGCTAGGGACTCATCCACATCATTTTTAGTCAGACCAATGGGTATTGCGCCTTGCACACTATTGAAAAAGTGATGGTCACGTGGAGTGGTCGGGGTAGCAGGGGGTAGTGCGCTAAGGCTCTGAGCAAAGGGATGCGAGTCGCGCCTATGGCCTGAAAGCGAAAGTCTGCTCGCGTCCAAAGCTGAGAAGGCCTCTACAGGAGGTGGCGATGCGGCGCCAAACGAAGCACTGGCGGCTACTAATGTCTTAGTGATGTTCTTGTTGCTGAAAGAGCGGGTTGAAGGACAGAAGGGTCCTCGCGGAGGACAAGCTGACTGCGCGGGCTTCTTCGAATTTCCACGAGGTTGGGGAAGAGTAACAATGGGTGGAGACTCGCAAGTGTCAAATGAGAGATCTTCGTCATCCGACGATCTCTCATCATTGAACAAGCAAAAGTGAGTTGTAGCGGGAGTAGAGTACTTACTGGTAGGCCTGTCGTTTTCAGGCGCAGCGAATGTGTCAGCACCAATTGAAGGGCGTGAACGGAAGGTTTTGCGTCGCAAGCTGCTTTCTTTGGAGCGTCGGCTGGAACTACCACTGGGCTTTGTTGGTGTAGGGGGCATATCATCAGCACTTGACTGGCTGTCGGTCATCCTATTCGCGGTTGGTGACTGTGTGTCTAGTTGCGTATCGTCATCGCCGTCTATGCTAATGAAGCTGCCTCGGCGCGGATGGGAGTTATCCATATTGCCGAAGATACTCGTGCGCTTGCCAAGGTTATCCATAGAGAACTTGGAGACATTCGCACTGAATGGAGTGCTAGGCGTGCCGAATTGATGTTGAGGACGCGTCGACTCGCCGAAAAGGCTACCCTTTCGCTTTACCAAGGGCGTGTCCAGGTTATGCGTCCTGTCCGCCGCAGCAGGAGGAAACGATTGTCGCTTTGAAGGAGTATCAGGCATCACATAGATGCCTGCCCCGGCGGCCGGCTCATCTACATTTCTGTTCTTCTTAGATAAAAGGCCAGTCGAAAAGGCCATGGGCGGCGGGGCAATGACCTTGAACGGCGTGTCGAACGGCTCCTGGGATGCTTCATCGCCTTCCAGCATGTGTGGTCGGCAAGCGCCAATAGGCAATGAGCGTGAAAAGTGCTGGTTTGGTGCCGCGGGTGCTGCCTGGGGAAATCCAAAAACAGAGGACCGAGGTGGGGCCATTGGCGTATCTCCGCCCACATTAGAGGACGCAGATGACGGGGTATGGGCATAGGACAAGGGATGAGGTTGTGAGCTGCCGAAGCTATTACGGGACGGCTGCGGCAGACCCATGCGACTGGCGTCGAACATTGAGCTGCGGAATGGAGTCTGAGCAGTGGATGAGATGCTGCCAATCGAACTATCTAGCGACATGCGGTTCCTCGTCTTGGATGCAGCAGCACCCGGGAGCGCGAATTCGCCATCATACGTTGGTTTGGCTCGGGGCGTGTTAGACACGCGCTGGGATAGGGTCGATTTTCTTAGTGAGGTGGTCCTTCGTAGCGGGGTGCCGATTGTGTTGACGGGTGGGGAGAAAGAGAATGCATTAGGCTCAACATACACCCGGGTCTCTTCGGCTGCTCTGGTTGCGGGGATCTGGTCGAATATACTCTCAAAATCGGCACCGAGACTGGAAGCGCCATGCAGGCTCCGCCTTTTGGCGATCGGACTGCTGCCGGTGTCCCCGCTGAGGTTCATCAAACCATCGTTGCGCTTGAGTGGGCTTGATTTTGCAGGCGGGGCAGGCGATAAATCGGGGCGTGACTGCGCAAACGCAAACTTGATGGGTTTGTCGTTGACTGGGCGCTGGTCAGTATCCATTGATTCGGGCGAGTCTGCGCTAGGCCGGCGGGGGGTGTTTTCCTGGCCCTGCGTGTGGCGAGGCACAAAGGGAGCCGAATTGCCAATGTCAGTCGAGTCACCTAGCGGGCGGCGCGGGCTCTTGGATTTGCTGGTGCGGGTGCGCGGCGATGAGCGGAAGGGTGCTGAGCGGCGGAGAGAGAACCTCTTGGTGGTTGGGGCGGCCTGCACGGCGAGCGGCGACTCGGGATGGGCCCGGGTCGGGCTGGTTGGCTTGTGAGGTTTGGGACTGAAGGCGCGCGCTAGGCCCAGAGGCGAGAGGGGCGAGCGGGGTGAGTCTGTGTTGCGCAGTTGGAAGCGCGAAGGCTTGGAAGGCGAGCGGGAGAGGGAGCGGCGGAGTTGCTGGAGGTGGGAGAAGTGGGTGGCCTCGAGGCGATAGCTGTGGGGGTGGGTGGGCGAAGGCAGGTGCATGGTGCCGCCTTCGCGGTGTGGCGAGCAAGCGAAATCCATGGCGCGGGTGAAAGAGCGCGTGGGTTGGGGACCGTGTTAGGCGGGGTGCGAGGACAAGCGCTGTGAATGGTGGTAGGCGAGCTTGTGTGCCTCTGGGGTCGCGTGGCAGCGAGGTGGTGAGGTCGCCCAGACAGGTGCCGTACACATGAAGGTCAGAAGGCCGGCAGATGACAAGAGCGCACAGTTTTTGCTGTGAGGCGGAGCCGGGCGGTGTTTTTGTTGTGGTGGCGGGCGATGGTATGCACGGGTTGAGGCTGCTGGAATGTGCGAAAGCAGCAGCAGCAGACGCGCTTGGTTGTTGGGACTGCTGACGCCTGGTTTCTCCCGATGATCCTCCTCAGCAAGCAACGTCCGAACAAATCCGCGGTGCCTCCATGCAAGGCCTGTGGGAGCTGCACGGGGGTGGAAGGGCGTGTGAGGGTGAGGTAGGAAGGAGAGAGGGCAGCTGGCGTGGGCTAAGACTGTTTGCGCACTGTTGGAGGTGGGTGGCGAGGCTGGGATGTCGCGTAAACAAGAGCAGGCGAATTGGCAGGTGCAACACCAACACCACGGGCAGGCGCGACGCAGTTGATGATTTGGGTAGATGCAAGGCCAATTGTCGAGAGCAAAGTGTCAGATGTCAGGTATTTGGCGATGTGGAGAGCCCTGAGAAAGCGTCACAGCGATCGGGTGATGGTTTATGGGAGGAGAGCGCGCCCGCCTCGCTGCACGCTCGTTCGGGCCCGGTCCGTGCGCCCCAACGTGCGCTTCCCGATAAAAACACGGTGCAGGGCGGCTGGGGCCAATCATTCCAGATGGACCAGCTCACAATGAAGCGCGTCGGGAGAAAAGGCCAGCTCGACGCAATCGCCGACGAGAATATGTGCGGCGAGCTTCACTTCTGCTGCACAGCGCATCGCCGTGTTCGCAGCTGCACGTGTGCGTGGTTGCAGCTGCCTCCCGTTGCGTCTCGCGTGTTTACCACAACAAACATGTAAACACGGCGGCATCCACCACCATGGTTGTGGGCAGGCCTCGTCAAACACACGAATCGCCCACCCGCACAACGGCAGGGCACCCCTATCTCATCATTCGCCCGCTCAACCCTAAATTGGTCCAATCTTAACACGCTTTATGCGAAAAAGGGGCTCATTCCGGGAACCCGACCCTCAAAGTGTTCGCTCGACCGCCGGCCCGCTTCCTTAGTTCTCCACATTATGATTGACCATGCAGTCGACGTGGCTTCTGCTATCGATTGATTCTCTCCATTATCGATTGATGAGGTGGCCTACTCCACCCGGCCTAGGGATTGTAAGGAGCCACGTCCGAGACACAACTAGAAATCCAGCATAGCCAGCTACAACACGGCGACCAGCCTCGTATCTCGACTCCATGTACTCAAATCGTGATGCTCGAACCCCCAAGCCATCTGACGTTAGAAAGAGAATGGCTGCGGAACCGGCTGTCGCGGATGCCATGTCCACAGGGGCCACCCACTGGGTTTGCGCCTCATGCGTAATCTGCCCAAAGACAAACCCCTTCAACCCATGAAACGAGCAATCTGATGTCGTCGACAGATCCCAACAGTCCAGCACCAGATCTATATACGCGTTGCGTTCTCTGAACGACCACAACGTCACCGCGGGCGGGGCGTCTTGTTTGTTGTTTTTCTCTTGGCCCCGATCCCAAACATTGAAACACGACCTCGTGGCTTCGTCTCAGACTCCCATTAACTTTATCGGCAGCCATCACGCGTGTGATGAACGTGATGTGATGGAATATTTCTTTTTTGTGACGGCTGTTCTCCACGATTGGGCTTGTCGTTGGTGGTGGCCTGCTTGGCTTCTTCTGCGGCCCAGGCTCAGGAGGTCAACAACAAGGCCCCGTACCTGCTTTGACTGCCCATCACTGCCCAACCAGGATGGCGCTGCTTTCTTGGACCCTGATTCCTATGACCGCAAGTTCACTCTATGGCCATGTTCTAACCTAAGTATATCTCACTGAAGATATCAAACAAAAGGAAATTGCTGCCATCCACAAGCACCATCCACTACGCACAACGCCCGAATGCCCTGTTCCTGTTCGTTTCAGATCCCAAGCCAACGGCGCACGATCTTCTGCGAATGTCGTGCAGCTTCCCTAGGTCGTGTAAGCACCAGCCCCAGCATCAGCCTCGCCTTCACTACGTTTCGCTAGTTGGGTGAGTAAGAATAGAGCACATAAGATGCATCGCCACGGCAACATCACCATGCTTCATACACACAACTGTCAGACTACAGATTCAACTATCTAGGAGTTGCCTGCTACGTTCGCTGCCCGACATTGAAACCACAGTGCCGTCACGAGACCATCCAGACGGACCGATGAAAGGCACAGCATTCCGACGCAGACTGAAGACTTCTTCGGACCCCGCACCTCCTGCATCTACAGTGTATTGTCCATCCTGTAGAAACGATGCCCAACTTGCGCACATCCTTATTTCCGGCATCTAGATTAGCAAGGATAGCCTAACCACGGCCACACGCGCTCTTCGCATCATCCTCTTTAAACGACTGGTCGAGTAGATCTAAACGGGTCCTTCTGTCGTTTGCGAAAAAAAAAGTCAGGGCGTGGCAGGCTCGGAGACACCGCCGGCGGGGCTGCTATATACCCTATGCAGCACAGTCGCCAGTTATGACGTCTCGGTCGTGTTCTTTCTTTGATTTTTACAAAGGTTTGGGTTTGGTTTCCGGGTGCTGAACGTATTACTGCTGCAGAGTCTTCAACCCCTTGAGAGAATGCTCCAGGATGGCAGATGCTTGACAGCCACATCATGACAAATGTAAACAGACCTGGAGGCACCAGTTCCGACTGCATCACGAGCTTGTGGGTGGCGTGGGGTCGCAACAGCACCTGTTGCACAGGGCTGATGTGTACTGTAAATAGTGTAATATCGCTTGACTACCCGTAGGGAAGATCAAGTTGGCTGTTTCGAGTTTCGACTCGACTTTTGAATGGGCAGCTCCACCAGCCAGGTCGATGCTCTGACTCCCAACTCATATCTCGGTGACAATTGTCCGGACAGCTCGGTTTTTGGATAGGCTGACGTGGACGAAAGCTGGTGAATCCGGACATCCGCATCATGCAGCTCTGCTGGATATGCTTCACACTTTGCCTCTGCATCCTCTGCCTGAATTGACTTGCGCCGATACCTTACAAGCAGAAAAGCGGCGATAGCAATCATAATGGTACCGACTCCAATTCCCACACCAAATCCAGCTTTTGCGCCTGTAGAAAGGCCTTCAGATACTTCTACTGCGCTCGTCGAACTCGCAAGCGATGCACTCGCACCCGTTTGTGCAGGACTTGCTGTTGCGACGCCTGCATGTGTTGTCCTTGTTGCCCTGCCTGGTAGGTCCTTCACGGTGAATGGATTGCCCATGTTCCCTTCTGCGCTCCCTAGCTGCGCACGAACAGTAAAGCTTGCATCCTTCATCAAACAGCTACTGACGCCATCGCGGAACCACTGCGGCACTTGCGTCCACACCTGTGCAGCACAGAACACTTGCTCGTCGAAGCACGGTAGGTCGTTTGCGTAGTACGCGCATTCGCAAGGCCCAGGCCAGACAGTATTAGTCGTAATTTTCTCCTTGCACGCCAGGCGAATAGAGTCCCACCGCTTAGCACAAGAATTCATCTGTGTCGTGACAGCGCGACACTCCGCATTCGTAAACGTCTCCTGCGCCCATCCTCCCGCGCAAAGCCACGCAACCACGATGCAAAGCCAAAGCCAGGGCCGCATAGTAGCATTGCCGCAGTTTCGCATACTCGCCATGACAGCTCAAAGGCGAAAAGTATACAAGTAAAAATATTGAAAAGTAGACAGTTACCGAACGAAGTGACTTCTACAAATCGCGCATTCACAGCAGCAGCCTCGTTGCTACATATATCACACTGCGGAAATAGCATGCGCTTGGTGATACTTGCCACGCTCAATGTGTGCCTCACATCAATGGCGCTCGGTATCGCAGCCGAGCTGCATATTTTGAAACACTTTTGGTGATGTGTGCCCTCGCGAGACAATGCGTGCCCGTTGCGCTCCACCTGCGCGACTCAATGGGTATCAGCCTCACGGCACGGGTCGTGTGAGAGAACCGTTTATCGCGACCAACGGCGTGGAGTTGGTAATATACAACTGAGTATCACGATGGCGTCTGCATCACAATACTAAGCATGCCAACGTGCTCAAACTTCATCTAAATCCTCATATGCGGTTATTCGCGTAGAATTTCTACTTGCCTATTGCACGTTTCGATTTCAAATGGATTATTCATCACATCCCGTGGTGCTGGTTGGAGAAGTTCTGAAGCACGTACCGTGTTTGTGAGACATGGAAACTCTTGGAAGGGATAATTGGGCAATGCAGGCAGTGTGGTAGGTGGAGAAACAACTCTGCTAGGGAACGATACGTGACCTATAATAGGAAATGGATGGTGAGGTGCAAAGGGTTTGAAAGGTACAAGAGGGAGGGTTGGTGTCAAGAGGAGGAAATGACGCCAGGAGAATAGGGACTAGTTTGGGGATTAAGGTTCCGGTGAGAGTTTAGTAAAGCGTGTAGAAAATTGTAAGAGTACGGACCAGGTTTGTTATAGTTGTGCCCGGTCAGTAATTGGGTCGGCAGCGGTGAGGCAAGGGGAGAAGTTGAGTCAACGTGAAGGTCGGAGGGAACAACGTTGATCCTCCGATGCGTCAATGGCGGGGTGAGTCAAGAGCAAAAGTTAGCCCCGCGATAAATTGCCCACGAGACACAAAGCAGCCAGACGAACAGTCCCAATTCCCTGCACTCGCAAACATGGCCGACCAACCGCGCCCGGCGCAGGCTCCGGCTGGAGAAGGCTCTGAAAACCTACACACGGATCCCGTGACTGGCGAGAAGATATCTAAGAGCGAACTAAAGAGGCGACAGAAGCAGCGCGAGAAGGACGAGAAGAAAAAGGAGAAGGAGGCGACATTGCCCGCCCGACCTAAGAAGGAGGGCAAGAAGGAGGATGTGGAAGAGCTGAACCCAAATGTACGCACGCCCTGCGCCCTTGCCGTCATGGCAGTGAACGTTATTGACACATGCCAGCAATATTTTGAGATTCGCTCCAACAAGATCAATGCGCTTCGAGCATCCAAGCAGCCCAACCCGTACCCGCACAAATTCCACACCAACTACAAGATCGCCGACTATGTGCGCGACTACTCGCACCTTAAGAAGGGCGAGACAGAGCCCGAGAAGGAGATTCGCATTGGCCTGCGTGTCATCACACAGCGGTCGGCCTCTAATGCGCTACACTTTTATGTTTGTATGTTTACAGGGACCAAAAAGTAGATTGTAGCTGATTGATTTCAGGCAAGTCTGAGGGCGTAACCATCCAGGTCATGTGCCAATTGCAAGAGTCCAAGGCCGATGTGCCTTTCGAGAAGCAGCACGAGAATATCCAACGCGGAGACATCATCGGCGTCATTGGCTTCCCAGGTCGAACAAACCCTAAGAAGGGTGGAGAAGGCGAGCTGAGCATCTTTGCTCGCGAGGTTATCCTGCTCACACCTTGCTTGAGGATGTTGCCGACGGAGCATTTGTAAGTGCTTGAGAGTTCGTGCTAGAACGACACTAATGATACAACAGCGGATACAAGGACCAGGAACAGCGCCACCGAAACCGATTCCTCGATCTGATCATGAATGACTCGACACGTAGTACTTTCATCACCCGTTCTAAGATCGTCAAGTACGTGCGCAAGTACTTAGATGAGCGCGACTTCTTGGAAGTGCAGACTCCCATGATGAACAAGATTGCCGGAGGCGCGACGGCCAGGCCATTCAAGACATATCACAACGAGCTAGACATGGAGCTGTACTTGAGGATTGCGCCCGAATTGTACCTCAAGGAATTAGTTGTTGGTGGTCTCGAGCGCGTGTATGAAATGGGTCGCCAATTCAGGAACGAGGGAATTGACCTGACGCACAACCCTGAGTTTACTACCTGCGAGTTCTATATGGCATACGCCGATTACAAGGATGTCATGGACATGACTGAGGAGCTCGTAAGTGGCTTGGTCAAGGAGATTACTGGCAGCTACGAGACGGTCTTCCACACACAGAGCGGCGAGGAGTACAAGGTCAATTGGGCGCGGCCATGGCGGAGAGTCGACATGATTCCCGCCTTGGAAGAAGCTGCCGGGGAGAAGTTCCCACCAGCAAACGAGCTACACGCCAAGGAGACCAACGAATTCCTCAAGCGTATTCTTAAGAAGCTCAATGTCGATTGCTCAGAACCACGCACTAACGCGAGGATGATCGATAAGCTTGTTGGCGAGTTCATTGAGGAGACAGCAATTAATCCTACGTTTATCGTTGGTCATCCTGAGGTCATGTCGCCTTTGGCCAAGTACCATCGCGAAATTCCCGGGTAAATTGTGCACTATCACTGTGCTCAAACAATGCTAACTTTGACAGTCTCTGCGAGCGTTTCGAGGCTTTTGTTTGCAAGAAAGAGATTTGCAACGCTTACACAGAGTTGAACGATCCCTTCGACCAACGTCTTCGATTCGTAAGCCTGCTCAAACCTAATCAAAGTGTTGTGCTAACAACTTGCAGGAAGAGCAAGCCAACCAGAAGGACCAAGGCGACGACGAAGCCCAACTCATTGACGAGACTTTCTGCCAAGCACTCGAATACGGTCTCCCACCCACTGGCGGCTGGGGAATGGGTATTGACCGACTAGTCATGTTCTTGACCGACAACTACAGCATCAAGGAAGTGCTTACGTTCCCGTTCATGAAGGACGTGGTTGAAGAGAAGCATAAGACTGCTGCTGAGGTCGTGGATATTACGCCGCAGCCTGAGGAGGGTATTCGTAAGTTATCTTATTTTGAGATTGCCATTTCCAAAAGCTGACATTGATTAGCACATAAATAATTATTGCATAACGTCTAGCGTATGAGGTAAGGTTGGATGGACGTATGGGCGTGCTATATGGCTGCCTAGATTTGAGGTATAACGCCGTCAAGTGAGAATTAAAAAGTCTGATGCTTGGAGTACCTAACCGTTTCCAATGAGAACACCGGATCCACGATCGTACAACTTTACTCTTTTGACCCGTTAGTCAACCCATTGATTGACCCATTGACCGACCCGTTGGCTAATGCTTAGCCATCTGCTGAATACTTTGGTTTAAACGGAAGCTTCTGCAGCTGCTTGATTGGATCCGCGTCGATGTCGAATAGCTTGTAAAGCCACTTCAGGATGATGACGAAGCTTTCCGGTTCGCCCATGTGTTTGATGCCCGGGACAAACCTCGCCTCCTTCGGCGCCCCATGTTGTAACGCCAGATAGTAATCATCAATAGGAAAGATCTCATCCTCAGTCCCATTCACCAACAACAGCCTCGCACACTCCGCCCGATCCAAGGTCCCATCCCTCAACAAACTGAACTTTTCGCTAGCCTCCCTCTTGAACGCCTCCACATTCTCCCCATACCCCCACTTATACGCCAACGTATCCGCCAAATCAAACGGATACTCCAATCGATTTACGTTGTCCAACCACTCCTTCTCAAACATATAATGACACCCGCCCCCCAACGCCACCACCCCGGCCAACCTCCCCGCATGCGTATGCGCCACCCGCACTGCATAATACCCTCCCGTACTAAACCCCCACACCGCCGTCCTCCCACTCGCCAACTCCGTCCTTCCCTCCACCCACTCTAACACACTTGAATACAACCGATCCGGCGCCTCCACATCCCCCGCATCCGCCGGACAATCCCCCGTCCCCGGAATCTCCAGCACCACCGTCGCAACACCCACGTCGCGCCACCCCTCCATCCACACCGCCAGCTCCGTCCGGTACCCGTCTAGCCCCGTAAATATCAATAGCGTCGGCACCGGCGTCGCAGCGCTTGCGTGCCCCGGCGCAAGATAGTACGCGGGAATCGTGGCGCCTTCGTTGGCCCGCGCATGCACGTGTGGAATATGCACCTCCGCCACGCCTAGGCTTAGCTGCAGACCCTTAAGACACACGTCTTTGCCGCGCGCCCAGGCTTCGCGCTGGAGCGCGGAGCGCGGCAGGGGGAAGCGTGCGATGCGGTAGAGGGCCGAGCTGCGCAGGTAGAGTTCTGCGGCTTTGGCGGGGGAGTCGGACGATGCGGCTTTGGTGGCGAGGGCTTCGGCGTGAGGGAAGAAGGTCTGCGCGTACGAGTCCCAGTCGTAGGGTTCGTGGTGGGATGCTGCGGTAAGGGATTTGACTACCGGGCTGAAGTCGGTGGCGGTAGAGAACATGAAGGGGTAAACGCCCATTTCGGCCTGGAGGGGTGGGGTTTGTGTTAGCTGAGTGGGAAAGGAGCTTGTATCGGTGAGAATGAGTGAGCGTGAGAAGTGTGACTTGTCTGGTATGGGACATGTGGGTTGTGAACAAAAGTGAATTGCTAGAGAAACGGGAGAGCGTACAGGTTTCTTCCATTTTGTTTCCCAAAGCTGAGCAAAGGATTCGTGATGTGGTGCTGGTATTTTGAGCTTCTCTTGGATGAAAAACTTCCCGCCTGGTGCTGCCATTTTGGAGAGTGCCTAAACTATCTCTTTTCTTTGTTGCGTGTTGGAGTCAGGTGTTTGCGAAAATTGTGGGAAGAGTTGTGGCTCTAATTACGGAAATCACATATACGTGTAAACCTCCTTGCGGGTGCTTAGTATTCATATATTTCATCTTCCAAACAGCCACAGCATTGCAATGTAGATATCAGCCGATGATTCGTTGTCGCAGCCCGTGAGCGGGGAGCCGAAGCGAAACATGCTACATCTGCATGACATCAATCGACCCCATCACGTTGTTTCATGTAGGATTTCGGACATTGACATCGGAAGCTCAGAAATGTCCATATTTTTAACCGGTTCCGGGCACGTGGGTGGGGAGGTGAAGGTGCCAAAGCGCCTACTTCACAACCTTGTAAACACCCGTCTCACACTTATTCTCCCGGAACTCTGGTGGCTGTTTTTAGGAAAACGATGATGATTCCTCGTGTATTTTTATTGATTATCTTACTTTTGACGGCCGGGTGTAATATGAACTGGGGATACTAAGCCAAGCGTGACTTGGCTTGGCGCTTGTGAACGGCAACAGCAAGCAGTACTCAGCCTTGTTTCAACCAACACTCTTCTTCCCACTTAGCATACTTACATCTTTGTTTTCATACGACTAGGTTGCATAATGCGGGGCGTACGATGATCTATACCTCTCTTGACGAGTTCCAACACCAAATCCGGCTCCTCCATCTCCAACCTGGAGGAGCTGGCGATCCACTGTAATGTTCCTTCGCAGTAGCATCCTTGGACAACGACATATTATTTGAAGCACTCTCTTACGTATGGGGTTATGAGTATGATACGCTGCCTATACTTATAGAGGATGAAGCGGTCCCAGTCACAAGGAATTTGCACGATGCGCTGAGGAATATGCGCTCACAGAATCACGAAAGGGTAATTTAGGCAGATGCCTTATGCGTTAATCAGAAGGACCTCGCTGAGAGAGGTAGTCAAGTGAAGCTAATGTCAGATGTCTATGGCCGCGCGACTTGTGTGATTTGTTATCTTGGCGAATACTGGGAAAGTTGCGACATGATTATGGAATATATCAAGCAAATGGGAGGCGATGAAAGCCTGCACATCAACCCTTTCAGCCTTCCCACCCTAGAAATCCCTGGCAAACCACCAAGTTGGTACCTCCTGTTTTCCAACCTTGTGAAGTTTTTTCAGCTCCCCTATTGGTCACGTATTTGGACGGTACAAGAATACCTTCCGCCTCGACAGACTATCCTGCAGTGTGAGTCATGCATACTGCCTAGATATTTTCTAATTCCAGTTTTCGGAAACTATTTCGCGCACGTCAATGTGTGTTGTAGAGATCATTCCGAGGCGATATAATCGCTGGGGACCCCATTTGAAGAAAGCCCGTTGAAAGTAGCGGCTACAACCTTTTCGCCCTTAGATACTGCTCTGCGGGATGATTGCAGAGGTCTTTTCAGATTGCTTGTGTTATTTAATTATCGGTCTAGCCGAGATACACGCGATAAGGTCGACGCACTCCTCGGTTTGTCAAACGACGCGGCGACCCTGGTGGAACCAAATTATACTATATCAATCCAAGATGTGTTTCGGACTCTAATCAGAACAAGAACCTGGACTCCCTCGGTATCTGTCTCAATTCAGTCACCACGGATATGCCTCCCTGAGTGCCCAATTGAACTTCTTCGCAGACAGCGTGTTTCCGTAACAGGCAGACTTGGCTTTCCTATCTGGATCAATTCAATGCAAGTGGAGATTAGCAACCAACTCTGGACATTGTAGATGACAATTATCTCTGTTTAAAAGGAATCCTCTTGGACAAGATTGACGACATCGAGCAATCTCATGACCCTTAACAACTACTTGACACCTATAACCTTTGACAAATATCAGATATTCAATGTATCGCGACGATTTTCAAAGCTTACAGCCATCGAAGAAAAGGCATATTCAAGGCCTCAGTACCAACGCATAGATGCAAGCGGCCAAAGTGATATTGACTTGTGGATTTGGTTTGTTCGGCGAGACGAACTCGACCCAGACTTCACAGGAACAGGCAATCATTGTGAATACCCTGGTATCAGTGGGATGAATAATCGACGTTGCATACCACCACTAGCCATCAAATATGAGCTTGATTGAAGTTCACAACGTGTATACTTGTTTCCGCGAAGGTCACGTGCACATCAAGTATGGAAACAGGGAAAGTGAGTCCGGTAAGATGAAATGGCGAAAATGATAGTTTCTTCGACAGTAGCAAGGAAGGCGGTGTAAATGGGCAGTATTCAGAATGATTAGGTATGGATATTGACCCATATAAAGCTGACCAGTGTGCCGGGAGAAGTTAGCAGCAGCGAAAGTGTGGCCACTGTGCCGGTGACGAATGGGATGAGAGCAAATCTCAATCTCGGTCGCATCGGTGATTGCACGCGAGCTGGAGGGGTAGCAAACCAGGGAAGACCTGGTGAGGCCGAGGTCCCTGAGCAGATCACTGCCAGTACGTCATCGCTCTTCGTGCAGGTTTGTTCGGAGAAGCTTTGAGCGTGGGATGCGGGGCTCTTCTGGAGTGCGACGAGGTTTTTTTTGCGCAATGTACCATTCTTTTTCAATCCTTGGAAGCTTCTCCAATTGGAGAAATTCTTTTTTTTCCTTCCTCTTCTGTACTAGTAGCTTACTCAACACACGGGTGGTTGCTCAGCAGGCTGGCATTTCTCAAGCGCGGGGTTGGCGTTATTATATAGCCTTCGTAAGCTGCACCCCAAGATACCCTTACCAAAAGCAACTGTCTGCTTGCCGAAGACGTGTAGATTGGAGCCTCAGCAGCAATTTCAGCACTTGCGCATGACCTTGGGAGACGTCACGGCTTGCATCCCACGCGTTTTGTGGTTGTGATAAGAAGCACAAAAGCGCTGACAAGCCAGTCAACAACGCAAACATCGGTCCGGACCATTCGCCGAAGGCCGGCATACCCAACATAAACAAGCCCCGTCTCCCTTCGCGGCTGCGCACATTCCAGTCCAGCGACCGATACACATAGAGAAACTGCAATCATGGTGCTCGGTGCAAGGAAAGTTCCATCCCGAAAGGGTACGATAACACCTGCAAAGCTGAGATGCGATTTGGGTCGGGATAACAATTGTCATAGGCTCTTTCGCGGACATGCCAACAGATCTCAAGAGTCAGATCGACAAGCTTGAAAAGCTGTTTATCGTTCCTACGGCTAAGCTCAAGGATATATCCAATCACTTCGTCACTGAGCTGGAAAAGGGTCTTTCGAAAGAGGGCGGGTCTATTGTGGGTTCGACAGCTTTGCACAGTAATAATGAAGCACTGACGTAGCCAGCCCATGATACCGACTTGGTGCATGGCCTTCCCTGACGGCCACGAAAAGGGAAGCTATCTCGCGCTTGACATGGGCGGTACCAATCTTCGAGTCTGCGAGGTCACCTTGACAGAGGAGCAAGGCGAGTTTGAGATCATACAATCAAAGTATCGCATGCCTGAAGAGCTCAAAACTGGTACGGCCGAAGAACTCTGGGGTTACGTTGCAGACTGCCTGCAGCAATTCATCGATTACCATCACGAGGACGAACAACTGGACCACCTACCACTCGGTTTCACCTTCTCCTACCCAGTAACACAGGATGCCATTGACCATGGTACGCTCCAACGGTGGACAAAAGGCTTTGATATTCAGGGTGTTGAGGGTCATGATGTCGTGCCTCAATTCCAAAAGGCGCTGGAGGAACGAAGTCTGCCTATCAAATTAGTTGCTCTAGTCAACGATACCACTGGTACCATGATCGCATCCGCGTACACCGATACAGATATGAAGGTCGGCTGCATATTTGGTACAGGCTGCAATGCCGCCTATATGGAAGAATGCGGTGCTATCCCTAAGCTTGAACACTTGAACCTCGACCCCAAGCTTCCCATGGCAATTAACTGTGAGTGGGGCGCCTTCGACAACGAACACAAAGTCCTCCCCCGCACCATTTACGACGTAATAATCGACAAAGAATCTCCCCGGCCCGGCCAACAATCCTTTGAAAAAATGGTCGCAGGCCTCTACCTCGGCGAAATCTTCCGCCTTGTTCTCCTCGACCTACACAAGGGCCACGAATGCACCATTTTCCAATCCCAAGACACCTCGAAGCTGAACAAACCCTACTCTCTCGACGCAGGCTTCCTCGCCGCCATTGAGGAAGACCGCTTCGAAAACCTGACGGACACAGGCGACCTCTTCGAAACTAAACTCGGCATCACCTGCACCAAGCCCGAACTCGAACTCATCCGCCGTCTCGCCGAACTCATTGGCACCCGCGCCGCCCGCCTCACTGCCTGCGGCGTGTCCGCCATCTGCAAGCACAAGAACTGGGCGAACGTCCACGTCGGCGCAGACGGCTCCGTCTTCACAAAGTACCCGCACTTCAAAGTCCGCCAGGCGCAAGCGCTCAAGGAGATTTTGGACTGGCCCGCCAAGTTTGGCAAGGGGAGGGGTGATCCGATTGAGGTTTTGCCGGCTGAGGATGGGTCGGGCGTGGGTGCTGCGTTGATTGCAGCGTTGACCGTTAAAAGGGTGAAGGAGGGGCAACTCGCGGGAATTAGGGATTGCGAGAGTTTGCTGAAGCTGGTACCCAAGTTGAAGTAGAGCTGTGGATGTAGCAAAGCAGAAGGGATGTATATATGACAATTGGAAATGGTACTGTATGGACTATGTGTTTTGCAATCATGGATTTTGCAGTCAAGTGCGAGATGGACAGTGAGTAAGGTCCTGTGGCAATGTTTCCAAGGTCGTGTTTGGCCTCGGAGACAAAGACACCAAGTTCCTTCATTCATGTTTTGCTCACCCTGATCGTGCCAAAGAACACTCTTCCGCATTACCTTCATGCCAGCCATGTAAAGAGTAACACTCGAGGCCCTGGTATGGAAACCCTGGATTGGTTTATCTAGCCTTCTTAAACACCAGCTCGAAACATATCCAGCGTGATTGAAATATAATCATGTAAATAACCGCTCGCCATTTCCAACAGTACACAAATCGTCATAAACTTCCCAATTAGGGTCGCGCCATCTACACGAGCGTAATAGTTCTCCAAATTCCCTTTGGATGGTCTCCCACGCTATCAATACCAACTTCATATGTTGTCACCATGTCCATGATTCCAACACGTATATATTCTTCCTCATCCGCGGTAGCTTCAAGCAGAAGACAGCAATCCGTCATAATTCTTTCAGTATGCGGATGCGGCCGCCCATGCGTGCGATCCCTATAGTACGTATAGAGCACAAGGACGTCGTAAGCGCCTTTTTTGGGACCTTCAAGATCGTGAGCGACAAAATGGTGGTTCTTGATTTCTAGCTTATCGCATATGCCGCGTATTACGATTTTGCCAGAAGGCGACGAGACCAGCGGTTCCGAGCTCCAGCGTACGTCTGTATGCAAAATCTGGGCTTGATATACGAGCACGTCTTCCGGAGAATCGGATGATTCATTGCCCCATGATACCCGGTTTGGAAAATTGGCCGATTTGCTGGCCCACGATCTCCCATTCGGCTGGAAGATAATGACGCTTTTATGTGGGAACGACGTCCATGTCCAGCTAGGGCGGCGGTTTGTGTACATCCATTCCCGTTTCTTGGAGAGGAAGTGCGATATAGACCACCTTAGGTTCAAAATTAGGTTTCTCCGCCATAATCCAACAATGGGCTCATCACCACTGAGCTCCTGGTATAATCGAGCCGCTCCCGCGAGAGCAGCATAATTATCGCTGGCCTTGGTAAGATTCCGAGATGTGTAGTCCTTGACCCAATTCCACCACAGCTCGTCTGGTGTTGTATCACGATACCGCGACGCATGAGTGCGAAACGGAAGAGAGTGGCTGTCTAGTTTTCCAATGTACCTGCCCCTAAAACCGACAGCACCGAAATGGCTAAATCCATCTTCTGATTCCACACGCGTGGCGCACTGCCAAAAGAATTGAGTCCGCGTAGAATGCAATATGCGCTGTGAGAGAATTTTCTCTTGGAATATCCATGCCCGTTGGTTGACAATTGTGTTTGTCATATCCTCCCGCAGCGCGATTTGGAATTCCTCGTACTTGTTTATGTCTCGAACAGCGAATTCGGCGGGAAATCGTGACGATCCGTTGAATTGGGTTGCTGACGGACTAGTCGATGGGAAAATACATGGTTCATGGCAATCTCGAGCACTGGTTGCTGATAACGTCACGTCCGCGCCGCGGTATATCGATGCCATTTTGGCCGACTCTATTTGCCAGTCATGCGAAGAATCTTGTACAATGCACACGCTGTCTATCCAGAGATAACGGTACTCTAACGCTCGGGTAATTTTAATGGCGTCTTGAAACAATATTGGAAGCTCGCTGAAGTTTATGCCCTGACTGTGGTATGTGCTGAGATTGATCGAAGTCGTCTTGCAGTTCACATCTACGCCACCCCATACGTGGCTAAGAACTACATAACCTTGTTCATATAGGTTGAAATCTTGCGTCGATACCAATTTCACCGATAGAGACGACTTCCGAGTTAATGAAATTTTAAGAACTCGTGAAGCTGGCGGCGTAGTTGGGTCAAGGGTCCTTCTACAAGCTGGATGGTTCTTCTTGCATTCGTTCAACCATGTTCGAATTGTGGGGATGCGTGATTTGAAGTCTAGCGGGCCCGGGTTGCTCCACATTGAGCGGTCTTGAATCTTCCCTACGTTCATACGGTTTGTTGGCTGATATGTACGCAGTCAATTCGGTATCGACTCACCTGGGCTGAAGTGTATGAGGCATTTCCCTTTACCGTAAGTTTCCCGAAACTCGAAATTTTGAAGATTTTCAATACTTTCTACAGATACTGAGCATTCCAAAAAGCCAGCCCCGGTGGGTATCTCTGGGTGGCAATGAGATAAACGATGATTTAGGGTAATTGAAATGCGGCTGGTGAGAAAGTCCGCGTTTAGCCATACGCTTTCCTTGGCCGCTGGTGATCCAGTCAATAATTCGTGAAGATAGTCGCAAAGCCTACAGGTTTTTGCACATTCCTCAAATTCGATATAGCTAAGATGAAAAGAAACCGTTGACGGCCGTTCGCGGTAATCTTCATTCAATTGCGACGGCTGCTCTTGGTAGTCTTCGTCCAACTGCCAAATCAATATTTTGTCCTCGCACTCAGAGCAATATGTTTCTTTCGCGCGAGTATAAAAATTCGGATCGCTGTTCTTATCGATAGACATTGTGTTTGCACTACAAAAAATGTTATAATTACTTCATGTCAACCGTCCACGAAATGAATAAGAAATTTTGCTCCTCAACAACAAAGGTATGGATCGCTGGGCTAAGACGGTTGCCTTGATTGCTGACTGCGCGAGCATTACGTCGTGGTGGGGTCATGTGTCCACCCATGTGCGCCAAGTTCTAGGTACGTGGAAGTAACTCTTCATTACATGCCGCCTGAACAACGCATGAGCTCGATAGCCGTTGTTCATGCTGCCGGGCCTATAGTTGCGAAAAATTCGTCGACAGTCTTGGCTCATGTGCGTTGATAATTCCTAAAATCTTGACAAAAGGCTCACCATTAGTAGAGGGGCAAAGGCCTAATCAAACCAAGTTCCCGAGCTTGACTTCGAATAAAAATCCCAGTGTTGCAATCATTTCCTTGAAGACGTTCCACTTGGATGGTTCACAGTGGGAACGACGAACCTCGGCAGTATTCACGTTCCTGGATTTACCCCACACCATCTCCCTATCCCGAGCCACAACTACAACTCTGCATATCCAATCAATACAAACATAAGTACTTGCGTAAAACCTAATCTGTTAATTTCGCACTGATTCTTTTCTTTTCCAATAAAATGTCTCAGCCTATACTGGAATTCAACTACGACATATCCTGCCCCTTTGCCTACATCGCCTCCACACGCGTCAAAGCCCTCGCCACCCGCACAAATGCTACTTTAATCTACCGTCCGGTCCTCCTGGGCGCTATATACCGTGCAACATCTGCCCCTCAGGGCGCCGCCGGCTCAGCGAGCGATGTATATAATCCCACGAAGAAAGCGGTAGCCGGCCAATCCATGGCACGCACCCTAACACGGTACCAAATCGAATACAATCCACCGCCCCAACACCCCATGAAAAGCGTAAATGCCCTCCGTCTCCTGTACTGCGTCCCGGACGGCGACCAACGACGGATCCTCACCGAGAAATTCTTCGAAGCGTACTGGTCCACCGGCCGCGACATCACCAACCCCCAAGTCCTTCTAGCCCTCGCCCGCGAATCGGGCATCCCCAGCGCATCCCAACTAAATCTCGCCAGCTTCAACAATGCCCCGGCCCGCAAAGACCTCGAGACCGCCACCGCCGCCGCAATCCAGCGCGGCGCATTCGGCGTCCCCGGATTCTGGATCCCCGAAGCAGCGTGGACGGATGCGCGTGGCGAGCCGCGAAAAGGCCGGTTCTTCTGGGGCCAGGACCGCATGCACTTTGTAGAAGCCACGCTCTTGTCCCTCGGGCAAAACACGTGGCACGCTGTGCCAAGCTTGCACGACCTGCTTCCACGCTGCACGCCCGCCAACAGCGTGCACGGCGCCGTCAAGCTAGAGTTCTGGTTCGACTTCAGTAGTCCGTGGGCGTTCCTGGGGTACACGCAGCTGGCGCGCATGCAGCGCGCGTTTGGGTCCCGGCTGCAAATCGTGATGAAGCCGTTCTTGCTGGGCATTTTGTTTCGCGAGATTGGGGCGCCGAATTTGCCGGCGAGTACGGTTAGCGCTGCGAAGGCCGTGTGGGCGAGGCAGGATCATGCAGATTGGACGGCGTTTTGGAATGCGGTGAATGAGCAGGAGGGACGGCAGGATAAGAATATCGACTTTCATTGGGCGGATGTGTTTCCAATCAGGACGCCGACGGTGTTGAGGGTTGCGATTGTGGAGCTGGAGACTGTGTCGACTTTGTGTATGTTGTTGTTTGGAAGGTTCTTGGGATGTGTGCTGACAGTTATAGATTCTGCGTGTTGGGAGCGTAATGCTAATGTCGCTGACGACACTGTTTTAGCAGAGGTACTTACGAAAGCTGGATACAATGCTCCTGATCTCATTGCCAGAGCCAATGCGCCTGCAATCAAGACCAAACTTCGTGAATTGACTGCTGAGGCCAAAGAGCTCGGGATCTGCGGTGTGCCGACATATCGAGTGCTACGACAGGACAGTGATGGTGCCTGGAATCTGGTTGGTGGGATTGTTTGGGGGCAAGACGAAATAAACGTTGTCGAGGACTTAATTGCCGGGTGGGATCCTGAAAAGTCAACTGTCATTGCTGAACCTAGGAAAGCGGAGCAGGGAAGTAAGCTTAGTGCGCGATTGTAGTGAGCTGCAAATGCGTAGCATGGTGTTTCTGAGTTACGTTGCGGAGGGACGTTCAACTGTTACACACCTCATTCTTGTAGTCTAATGCTCGTTTCGGAGAGCCTGGTTAGGGAAGAGATGATGATGCACGTGTGGGTTGGGACAACGAGAAGAAAGTTCCAGTGCATTGAACTGAGATATACACCAAAAGAAAAGTCACTCCAACTCACTAAGCTCAAAGACTCAAGCGCACCCAAAAGCCATATTAGACCCCACAAGGGAAGGCTTGGAGGCACAATTCTGTTCCTCCAGCTCAGGCAACACGAATCTAGGACTACGATACGTATACCCAACAAACGCCCCCTTTTTGCGCAACTCAAGCACTGTGCGGCCCACCTGTGGATCACGCAACAATTTATCGCGAGGCCGTTTCTTCTCTTTCTTGCGCCGTCTTATATTCTTTGTAGAATGCCATACTGGCTTACACGCAGGCGGCACATGTTTGTCCGCCGTTGGTGTCGTTTCTGCGTCGACGAATATCTTCTCTAAGTCTGGTAGCACAAAGCCATCGGCAGCTTCATAACTCGACGAATCAAGATGATCTGACGCGCTCATGATCTCATTCTCATCGTCAAAGTACTTTGTAATGGGTTGGTTGCCATGTACACGTGGGACGAACGGGGGCCTCCTCATATGTAGCGTTGACCATTGGATATTTCGGAAGAAGGGATGCGCCTTGATATCCTCGGCGTCGTTGGGATAAACAATGTGGCCGGCAGTATTGATGTTACGCAGACGCCGAGCGCCTACTGCTTTGTCGCGGAGTACCCAATCATTTTCGCGGTAGCGTTTTGCGGAGAGGCGATCCTGTCGTTCCTCGAGAAGCCTCATTATGAGATCGATGGCCTGTCGGGAGACGGGCATCAGAGGCACACGGTCAATGTTTGGTCGAGCGTAACGTTGCTCGTGAGGGAATCTCAACCAGCGCCCGTGATCCTGTAGAGAGTCAATACTGCTTCGTGTATTGGTTTGCAAGTGCATACCAATATTCGTGCTTTTGTAGCTTGTCGATTTTCGCAAAAGAAGGGAGTATAGCCATAGAGGCACTGGCATCTATCAGTAGAGCTTGACAACGGTGAAATTGTGAAGCCAGACCTCATACAAAATGATACCAATACTCCACCAGTCACATCGACCATCGTAGGCTGCGCCACGCACAACTTCTGGTGCCATGTACTGACTGGTGCCGACAACACTTTTCGCAAATTGGCGTCGTTGTGTGCGATTGAGCCAGTCGATGATTGGCCCATTTACCCCGTCCTTCTTTGTTCCAAATGGCCCACGGGGGGCTTGTTTACCGTTGATCATCTCCAATGCCTTTTGCACAGCTTGGCGCTCTTTATCCTCTTCCATGTCTTGAGCATCGCCATTTACTTGCATATCTAAGTCCCGGAGTAGACTATACCGCTGTTCGTTGTAGTATGTCTGATTATGGGTCCAATGGCCATCAAAGGCGAGACCAAAGTCGGAAATTTTGAGATGACCAGACGCCGTAATCAGAAAGTTGTCCGGTTTGACATCGCGATGTATCCAATTCATTCGATGCGCTTCTTCGATGCAGAGAATCATCTCGGCAAGATACCACTTCGCTACACTCTCATCGAGAATATCCTCACGGAGAAGAAGGCCGAGGAAGTCTCCACCAACCATGTATTCCATGACAAGATAGAGGTTGTTGTTGTCTTGGAAAGCTGCCATTAAAGGGACAACCCAGCGCGAGTTTTCTGATGCTACTAGGAAATCTCTCTCGGCACGTAAATGGCCCTCTTGGCTATTGCGTAGCATGTCAGATTTTCTGATGACTTTCATGGCAAATATCTGCTTGGCTTTGCGAGATGGCGGTTCTGGCTGCTCGGTGCTACGGATAGATGTGCCATCGACATGATGGATTTCACTACCACTTATGTCGTTGTTCTGCTCGCTCTTCTCGCGAACTAGCCGCACGACTCCAAAACTGCCCTTCCCTAGCACTCTTATGATATCGTAATGGGATACATGTACGCCTTTAATACGTTGCCGGACCAGCGTCTTTGATTTTAGAACACGAGTTTGGCGGAGGTGGTAGCTTTCCGCAATGTACCAGGCTTTCCGCTGACCCTGGCGTTGTTCGTTGGATAGTGCCATGGCGAAAAGCTTCCGTTCCATATTACGACGACGTAGAGATCGGGGCGTCTGCTTGGCTCCGAGAATTTGGTCAAAATGGGACTCAAAGAACACTTTAGAAGCAGCAGCATTCTCAATCGTGGTCACAGATGGTTTCGATAAGCGCGGAGCATCTTGACGGGGAAACACAAGCCAGCTCGAAGTCATTCGCTCAGCTGCCGGCTCGAAATCAACTGAATCGCATGGAGGCGCATGGCCAGATACATGATGGCCGAGGTGTGTTGTTTCGGCAGAGATTAGAGCACCAGAAGATACAACAGAAGTGGGCGCAGTAGATTGGCTGAGCAGAGCATTGCTACTCCCTAGAGCAGCTTTAGGCGGTGTGGGCAAAGAAGGCACATCGGAAGTTTGGGCTTGGGGTGCCACAGCTTCGTGAGTTTGATTAACAGCCTTATCAACATACGCTGTTTGAACACTTGGTCGTGAGTTTAGTCTGGGACGATGAATGACAGTCTCGTGATGAAACAGTGTATTTGAAATCTTGCTTGTAATATGCCGTGGAAAGCCTGGCGTTGATTTGCTCATATGTAGACCAGCAGGGTGTGGGTCTTGTGAGCTCATAATAGGTTCGGATTCGCCATCAAAAACTGCGGCATTGGTGAGTTGAAGGAGAGAGGAGCTTCGGTGTTGAAGAGTAAGTTCTGGCAGGGTTACGGGTAAATTTGGGACGCTAGGGCTCTGTAGGGGGCGAATGAGGATGTTTCGAGCAGTTTCCGCTCGTGCAGTGCTACCAGATGTGTTCGATATGGACCCGTTGCTGCCTGCAATGGCCAAGGCAGAACTCGTGATGGGAACTTTTGTGGCGTTAGAAATAGAGCATTGGTAGTTATGCAGGGAGCCTCTCTTACCTTTGCCATTGCGGAAGATGGAGAAGATCCTGATGCTGCTCTTACGAAAGTTTTTGAAGGTCCGGGCGGCCGTCGTGACGGGCTGCGGTTGAGGTGTCTTTGCTCTTTCGGGAAGTAAATCTTGTTCGGCATCTTCCACAATACGTATCTTCCCCTTGTCTCTAGATGCCCATCGCGCATTGTTGGTATCCTTTCTCTTCCGCGTGGGCACGAGGGACAACATCCTGGGGCGATGAAGGAACAGTGGATGTACTTGAAGTCTTCGAACTTGGGTAGTAATACGACCTGGTCTCCGGGGCTGGGGAAGAATAGCAGTGCGGAAGACATTGGAGAGAGCGAAGAATTGCAAGAGGGAGCAGTTGTTATTGATAGTAAGGAGCTATGAGACAAGAGAGGAAAGGAGACATGGGGGCGTCGTGAGCTAGCAAGCACAACCGACTCTGACTTCTTCACGACATGCATGATCTTGAGATGAGCGGGTTTTGAGACGAACGGGTCTTGAGATGAACGAAAAGGTAGCGTATGGCTGTTGTCAAGGTAATGGTCAAGAGCATTGGAAATACGTACTACAAAGTCGGCCAGGAACAGAAGTAGGCCAACCCGTTTAGGTCTAGACTAACCGGCGAGGATTGGGGTTGCCAACGCACTCGTGATGTCGTTTCAACCAGATGCGAAGGACCGCATGATCCCGATGCTTGCTTATGATTCGTCCACGTGACTGGCAGGCTATTTATCGACTGATTTTATATACCTTTTCCCATCCATCATGTCCACATGTAACCAACACCATTCTTCCCACAGTACAAGTACCTCAATAATTCGATTAAATAAGGTGCTGCAGCGGCTCCACCAAGGACGGTTGTGGCGTCGCCAGCTATCACCGCTTATCGATAAGCCACCGTCACACGCCACCAGCTCCAACTACTGCTACCGCGGCCTCAATCTCACACAGAGTGCCCTTTAACGGGAGGGCTGTGTCCCGAAGTACTCTTGCAGTGCTCCATTTTCCCGTTAGGATCCTCAGCCAGCATTTGCGCTCCCGGAGAGCCGCCTGAGGAAGCGGGGTAACCCGGAGCTCGTCATTCATGCAAAACGGGACAAGACAAACAATAATAATATCGTCTCTGAATTGATGGTCCGTATTACAACAAGATCACTCAAACCCTAGCCTCAGGTATAAATAATTGGAGCTATACCAACTTCTGGGCGCATAATATCTCTCCATATCGACACCTACACTCCGCCAAAACCAACAATCAAACAATCGAGCTCCTTCAACAATACAAATGGCCCCCTCGCCATCCTACACCTTCCCCCTCTACCTCCTCCCCTCCATCCCCTTCCGCCGCCGTAGCTCACCCATCCAATCCACCCCGCCCCCCTCGCCCCCAGCCCCCTCCTTCCTCACCCCCACACCCCCAACCTCACACCTCCAATGCACAAAATGCCTCACCGACCTCATCCCGACCTCCTCCATCATAAGCAAAGGCTTTACCGGCCGTCACGGCCGCGCCTATCTCGTCGCACCGCCCGCCCCCACCACCTCCTCCTTCCCCGGCGGCCTGTTCCACCACAGTCCTGGCGACCTGCCCAACACGCTCACGCACAAGGCCGTGCCGCGCCAACTGGTTACCGGTGCGCACACCGTCAGCGATATTAGTTGTCGCGGGTGTGGCACCGTGCTTGGGTGGAAGTATGTTGAGGCCAAGGAGTGGAGTCAGCGGTACAAGGTGGGCAAGTTCATCCTGGAGACGAAGAGGGTTGTCAAGAGCGTGGAGTGGGTGGGGCGGGAGGATGATGGGGAGAGTAAAGAGGAGGATGAGGAGGGGGCGTTTGATTCGCAGGACGAGGAGGAGTGCGAGGATTTGTTTAGCGGGGTGTGGAGGGCTGGCGGGAGGGGAGCCGCGTAGTGTGGGCGCTGGGCGTTGGCGGGCTTTGTTTGGTGCATTTTACTTTATACCCAGTTGCGACGACATATACCCTCATTTCATTTTTGGATAGCTAGCATGGCAGTAATCATATATATTGTAATACGACACGCATCAGTCAAACACAATGCTCCCCATCCCCCTCCCCCCCGCCGCCTCACGCACCCCCTCCTTAACCCTCTCCACAGCCCCTCCCCACTCTTCCGTCTCCGCCGCCTCTCCAACAACCCAATCCAACCACTTCACCACGCCCACTGCCTTCTCCAGATTCCTTTCTTCCTTCACCACCTTGCCCAAATACTTGACTAGCGCCCCAACGTCCTCGACATACGGCCCTTCATCCGCAAACTCCTTGACCCACCCCTTCATCGCAGCGCGCAGATCCTTCTCCTGCGCAAGTTTCTGCGTCGTAAACGTTGGACACGGTGGCCGGGGTACTTTGATGCGAGGAGGGGGATCGGGCGGCAGTTCGGCGAATTCGTCGTGTGTGGCAGCGAGGTGGGTGGCAGCGAGATGGGTGGCGGCGAGGTGGGTAGCGGCGAGTTTGGCGCGCTCGTGTTCGGCGATGACTTCGAGGCGCACATCGTCTGGCAATGCTAAGAGGAACTCGGGATTGAGGTCGTCTGCATTTTTGGCGTGCGGGACATCAATGCTGGAAGGACCGGCGGAGGCTTCGCGACTTGCGGCATCGCGGGCGGGGTTGCGCTTGGAGATGAAGTTTGCTTGAGTAAGTTTTTTTCCTGTTTTGCTGATTGCTGTGGCTTGAGCTGCCGCAGCGAGCATTGCGGAGCGGGGAGGACGGCCGCGACCGCGTTTGACGGGTACGATTACTTTTTTGGCAGGGATACCGATGATGTGGTTCTTCCGTGGTGATTGAGGGAGGAGGGTTTGGTCGGCTCTGGGCCTGCGGGAGGGCGAAGAAGGAGTTGCAGCTGCATCGTATTGGGCGAGGATTTCAGCGCGGACCTCGGGGGGTAAAGCGGCTAGGATGTCTGGGTCGAGCTGTGACTGCGCGGGCAGAGCGGCCATGGTGAAGGGTAGAGGTTTTGAGGGCGTGGTTGCTCCACTTGCTCTTGTCGCTTTGCGATTCGCAGGTGAAGGTGATGACGCACGTGCCTGTCGTAGCAGTTTTGATCGTATGTCCTCAGGAAGTTCAGCAAGCACTTTGGGGTCGACCTGCGTCGGCATGATGAACTGAGTACCCAAGGTGTTCAATGGACGACGTGAGGGTGTCAAGTGATTGAGCTCTGTAGCGCCGAAAGCTACGTGCTCATCATCAGCAACTGATTTAGGCTTTCGTGGAGTCTCAGGATCATCCTGGATGGGATCTTCTTCGACAGCCTTGGGTTCCTTGCGGGCACTGCGTGGCTCCGCATTGCCACTCTTGAATTGCAATCGCCTCTGGGAACCCTCGAGGCCACCATCTGTAGCATTTTTCATTGGCTCTAGTTTCGTCATCTGCATACCAACGCCTCGTAATTCGCCTGGCGTGAAGCCAAAACCTCGTAGCATGCTGAGAGCTTCCTTCGTCAAAACCTCTTTCGAGTTCGTCGCGACTCCAAGCGCCAAGCTCTTATTATAGGTGTCACATTGCCCATGGCCAAGATGCTTTGGTGGATCCAATGGGGCCTCTGGCGAGCGTCGCATGATCTTCATCGTGAATTGTTTGCCCTTTACCTTCTCCTTGAGTAAGCGCCTCTGAAGCTCACCGCATAAGCTTGCAATGAATTCATCAGCCTGCTCTTGATTCTCGAAGCGCACACCCCAGTTGACTTCGGCGGATACGGACTTGCGAACCACCTGCTCACCAACTTCCTGATGGTCGATACCTCGAGCGTACTCCCACAGTTTCTCGCCAGTCTTGGGGCCCAGCGTTTGCACGAGTCTTTCCTTGGATAGCTCGCGTATGTCCTTGACATACTTGACCCCAATCTCTTCAAGCTTACCCCCGATTGACCTTGCAACACCCGGCAGATCCTGTACTTGAAGTTCGCCGATGAAGTCCAAAACTTCCTCTGGCTTGATTTGATGTTGGCCAGCAGGTTTCGCCTTTCTCAGGGCCACCTTAGCCAAAAGGATGCTGCCTCCAATGCCGACTGAGACATCACATCCTGTTCTTGCCTTAACTTCGCTACGTAATGCGTGGGCGATGCCATCGGCTTTCGCCTGTTCACGGTAGTTGCTGCCTTCCCTAAGGTTGTGGCCGTTACTACCACCGGAAACGATGCACATGGCTGACACGTCAACCAAGGCCTCATCAATACTGACGCTCTGAACGAGTCCCTCCGTTGCCATAATGGCATCGTAGAAAGTTTTACTGGCCTCTTCGTACGCTGGGAAGTCGTATGGTAGAATCTTGATATCTGGGCACAGTTCTTGAGCCTGCTTCATCCACATGCCATTCTTGACCCCAAATTTCCGTGCCGGGTAATTGCAGCTGGCAATTTCAGATCCACTACCTTGGCCGTGTGCTACCACGACGGGTTTGTCCTTGTACTGCGGGTACTTTTTCAAGCTGACTGCAGCAAAGAAGCTGTCAAAGTCGACATGGAGGATGTATCGCCGCGCACCAGGGGGTCGTTTCTGCTTTGCCTTCTGGGACAATGTTTTCTCACCTGTAAGCGCCTGTAGCTGTGATTTCAGGTCGGCCTTCCATGTTGAGAGATGATGTAAGCGCGATTCTCGATAGTATTGCTCAAGAAAATTCGGGTCGACTACAGTCGACTTGCGGATCTTGGGGTCTCGGAGCAGAATTGCATTATGTTCCTCAGCAGTCAACTGTCTGACTTCGGATGCGGCTTCACCCCCAACAGCCACAAAAAGCTCCATCTCGCGCTCATCCACATGCTCAATCACCTCTTTTTGCGCAGCTGTAGGCGCCGGGTTTGCATAGAGACTGTCCTGTGATGCAGTTGCTTTCAAACTAGGTTCTTTGTTTTCAGACGAATCACTTTGATGCCGTGATATGGGACCTCTCTTGGACGGTGTGAGTAGCTCTTGTGAAGGATCCACCTCGTCGGATGCATTTTCTATGGGGTCGCTCTCGGGCGGGTGCGATATTGGGACAGAATCGAAGTCGTCAATGTCTTCATCGGGCACAGAGATCCGGTTTTTAGACAATCGCGAGTGTATTGAGCCACTTGGTATAGGTGTACTAGAAGGGCCGGCCTGGCTGCCTATCAGCTGGCCAGTATACCAGCTTGCGTCCGCCTGGTCTCGGTAGCCCTGCTTCTTCATACCGGCCCGACTTATCACCTTGCCCTTGTCAAAAGCTAGAACATTTTGCTTCTCGCCTTCGTCCACCACACGGTAGGCGTTCCATGGGAGCAAACGGCCTGCTTGGATACTGTCAACGACCCATGCCGGCTTGACAACACGGTACTTGCTAAATTCGACAGCTTTCTTAAGGGTCAGGTTACTCGCAATAATGTGCGTCACGGCAGTCTTGCCGTCCAGGTACTGCATGAACCCGCCTCCATGCTGGACGATGAGCACGTGCAGGTTATTGAGTGAAGGCTGGGTGTAGCCATTTACATGCGCCACAATGCCCTTGAAGATGGCTGGTTTGTCCCCAGCCTGCGAGCGAATGTCTGCATCGAGGTTCTGCAGTTTAATCTTCTTTCGTCTAAAGTAGTCGGTGAAGCCCCCAAAGGCCGAGCCTGCATATTCCTCGCCGTCCTCGCCATCGAAAGTATGCTTCTCGATGCGCCTGCGGACAGTGTCGCTATTCTTGTCCAGTCGCGAGCCCATGTTGGGTAGAGTAGAGGCTTGGCTGGTTCATTGGGGCTGTGGTCATGATGTGCGTGTCTGAATATCAGACGGTGCGCGTGAATATTCGACCAGATGTGGTCGAGGAGCGGAGGCGTAGGCGACGCGCCGGCGTGGTCAACTGGTGGGTCCGGCGCGTGGGCTGCATTAAAGTGGGCCCGTAATCTTGGCAGGCCTAAGATCTTTTGACTTTTCTGCACCTTCGTCCCCAGCTTTTCCTGCGATACCTAAACTCCCGTCCAGGGCAGCAAAACAGTCTTAACCGGCCCTCTTTCTCTGTATCCATTCAGAGCCGCACATTCTCCGCCATGTCGTCCTCAGGTGCTGTGCCCGTGGGCGTATTTGCAAAATATGTCCCAGCAGGCGGTATTCCCATCCTCGCAGCCAATGACCCGTCTGCAGCGGTGAGTACTCCAGTCTTGAATTGAATATCGCCCTGTGTGGTTACAGTCCTCTTGTCCGCCTGGGAATCGTCGCATTCACGCCCCAGCCAAGTCATGCTGACCCCAGGTAGTTTCGCATTACCATGGCCGCTTTAGATCCCTCGGCGCCAGCTCAGACCGATGAAGAGAACCAGGCTCTACGTGCCACTCTCAAGCTCATCCGCGTGCCCGTCGACTATGACGAGAGTGACGATGGCGAGAGCGATGACGAGAGCGATGACAACGTTGCTGCTATCGCTGCCCGTCTGCGCGCAGCCGGCGCAATCCCAGAAGATATCTCATCCGAAGAGGATGACAGCGAAGACGAGTCAAATGGCGGCCCCAGTGACCCTGTCAAGTCCAAGAAGGCCAAGCGTGATGCTATCATCAAGAAGTTGCGGGAAGATCTCGAGGCCGACGAGATGGAGGTCGACTCTGGCTTGACCAACGGCGTCAACGGCAAGGCAAAGGGCAAGGGCAAGGTCATTGACGATGATGTCAGCGATGAGGACGACGAAGACGATGACGAGGAGGAGCCCGAAGAATTTGTTCTGTGCACCCTCAACCCCGAAAATGTAAGATTGGCCTTTTTTTGCACTGATCACAGCTAACCTATATGCAGCACTACCAACAGCCTCTCGACATCACTGTCCGCGAAGGTGAGGAGGTATACCTCTCAGTCACCGGTACCCATGATATTTATGTCACTGGCAACTATGTTGCATTCCCCGATGATGAGGATAGCGAGGAGGACGAGGATGACGGCCTGGAAGAGCTTGGTTACGACCTCGGCTCCGATGAGGATGGGCTTGATGTTGACGAGATGGATGAGTCTGAGGACGATGAGCTCGACGGCCTAGACGATCCCCGTATCGCTGAGGTCGAGAGCGAGGACGAGGCACCCAAGCTCGTTGCGGCTGGCAAGAAGAGCAATAAGAAGCGTGCTGCCGAGTCGGAAGACGATGTCACCCTCGACGACCTAATCAGCAAGACCAACGGCGAGGAGAAAGTCTCAAAAAAGCAGGCCAAGAAGCAGAAAAAGAACGACGGCCAAGCCGCTGCTGCCGCACCCGAGGCCACAACCAAGACCGAGAAAGCTGCAGAGACTGCCAGTGACAAGAAAAAGGTACAGTTTGCCAAAAACCTTGAGCTAGGACCCACAGGCTCACCAAAGGTTGAGGCACCCAAAACCGAGGCAAAGAAGGAAGCCACAAAAGGCCCTCGCAATGTCAGCGGCGTCACAGTCGACGACAAGAAAGAAGGCAAAGGCCGCGCCGCAAAGAAGGGCGATCGCATTGAAATGCGCTACATTGGCAAGCTAAAGAACGGCAAGGTCTTTGACTGTAAGCCTCATCCTACACCTCTACTCCCTCCCCACTCGCTAACTCCCCACAGCCAACAAGAAAGGCAAACCCTTCTCTTTCAAACTCGGCGTCGGCGAAGTCATCAAAGGCTGGGACCTCGGCGTCGCAGGCATGACCGCCGGCGGTGAACGCCGCCTTACCATCCCCGCAAACCTCGCCTACGGCAAAAAGGGTGCTCCCCCCGACATCCCTCCCAACTCCGACCTCATCTTCGACATCAAGTGTATCTCCGTCGCATAATTGGCCCCTTACCTGTGTTTATGTGTTTCCTTTCCCTTTTGTGTATTGCATAAGCGATTATCCCACTTGCATGTAAGCTTATTGAGCGTGTTTGATGTGCAGGGAGGACGGATTCGCGCTTGTGGTGTAGGTTGTGTTATGCGTTAGATGGTGACGTGGAGGAAGGGATGGGAAGTAGTGGGTAAAAGTCAGGAGTTAGGCTATGTAGTAACATATGCTGTGTGTTATGTTGTGTTTTGGGTGATGCTAGTTATTATTGAACAAAGCTATAGACAAATTGATTAGCTAAGTATAGGTCGACTTGCTCATGTACGTTGAGAATCAGAATGCATTTAAGAAGAATAGAGTTGTGCTGTGATAGATTTCTCAAAATGTTGGAAATAGGTCCCGACTTATTTATTCTGTCCTGAACCTTTGTATTTTGTCTACACCGAGTCCTCGTAATTGTCCTGAAAGCTCTTGGTACCTTCAGTAGCTAAGTGCAAGAACAACCGCGAATCCCAATATTAGGCTGATACTTCCAGTAAACGAACTTACTGCACTTTTTTTTTCTGTGGTGGTGACGATGGCGTGACGTTCAAGTTGTTGCCAGATTCAACGCCACTGGCATTCCTCAAACCCTTGGCTGATGGATGCAACAAAGCTCTGCACAACCTCTAGGGTATTGTATACTTCATTTACATATCCATTCTTCGAACTCCCCTGCAACCCGAAGAAATCCAGTTCCGACCATTTGCGACAGCACTCTGAGTCGGTGCTATTCGTGCAACTAGCCGCAGCTGCTCCAGCAGTAGTCGAAGGCAGTTTGTTGATCGAGTCAGCGATGAAGGGAGCAGTGAGGGCTACGCGGGCCAAGGTGTGCACAAAAACACCTTTGGCATGATGAAAGAATGAACAATGGACATGCAGGTCTGTCTCGCACCCTGGCTCGATAGTAATACCGTTTTTATCTTGGAACTGGGATAAAGCTTTGACCAAGCCTCTCACGGTGTCTGTCTAGTTCTGTGTGCTGGTCTACGAGGATTAGCACCGTACGCCTAAGTTTGAGACAGTATGGCTTGCAATGTTGTGCATGGGAGCTGCCCCCTCGGTATATTCCAAGTGCTGCAGTCCATTCAGTTTTGTCGATTTCTGAACAGTTACTAGCGGTGCTGGCCAAATTGTACAAATGAAAGTCTTGACTAACAAGTCCAATAACCTGGGATCGCTTGAACACCTTGTTTGCATACCGGGAGTATGTACCATTGCCAGTGAATTTAGCCAATCGTGTAGACAGAAGAAAGAAATTGCCTTTTGATATGGTGCCCTTGATATCGGAATCCCTATCCAGGAAAATGGCCTACGTGAGGCCTCCACCACAATCACCACTCGCTTCCTCGGTATCAAATCAGATTGCTAGTAGGTTCCACACATTGACTGCGTAGCCAACCCACTGAGCATCCTTAGGCTTTGGAAATGCGACTTCTGCGGCTGTCATTGCTGCAAGGCCCCAGCTGCTGTGGTCTTCATTGATCGATTCCAATCTGATTGATTGGCATATACGTCTTTCCTTTGCCGGCTTGGCACTGAAGGGCCTGATATAATCTCGTCGTACTTTTCGTTACCAGTAAGCTACGAATGGCTAATAAGGGCATTCCAGAAGGAACCCATTAGTAGGAAACCATATGTGTCCGAGTACAATCCAGGGATGCCGCTGGCGTTTAGTTCCTGCCTATAGGCTGCAATAATACCGCCGGCAAGTGATGTTGCTGCCGACTCAATGGGATTAGGATTGTTCAGATCCAACTTGATACCCGATTATCCTAAGACCTGAACTATGAAAAGAAAAAGTACAAAAGTTAACACACTTGCCTGTACTAATATATTGAAAGATCTGAAGAAAAGGTCATGAATACGGTCAACTGTGTAGAATGGAGAATTTTCAGTTCCGCAGACGAGCAGCTTTTGATGATGCATTGCTGTGCCGCACAATTTCACAACCTTGCCATATCCAACCATCTCCTGACCGCTCCAAGACTTTATGCACCACGCCATAACAAAGCGGAGCATAGTCCCTATTCATTTCCGAGAATCAGGCGCATCGAGACTGATCAAGATCTATCCTACACATCCTCACGCGCTTTTGCGACTTATACCCATTTTCATGATGAGAGCCTCAGCGATGTCGTGAGCAAAATTCTCGTCATTAATAGCACGTTTGTCTTCAATAACTTCAATACCACTATCTCGTAGTTCTTCTTTGATGGTGTTGAAAAGGATGGCGTCTGATTCGGCATCTGCAAAGGGCCCATCGGGAACGGCAATCATGCTGATACCGCCAACTGGTAACCACACTTGAACTGCTCTGACGTCTTTAGTGTATTTCTTCAACTTCCCAGCAATGAAGCTGCCAATTTGTTGTGCCTCTTCTTTCGACGTTCTCATAAGCGTTACTACAGGGTTATGTTCATATAACTTGCGATGTTGATAGCGTTCTGGCACAGTGCTCATCGGTCCAAAATTGGTCATATCTGTTGCCCCAACGGATATAATGTTGGGTATTCCAGCCTCCGCAGCGGCTTCTAGTCGTTGTGGTCCAGCGCTCATCACACCTCCTGTTAAGTGATCGCATATTTCCGTCGTTGTCAAGTCAAGTACTGCATCAATTCCGCCTTCGCGTATAAGTCGTTCCATTGCTTTACCGCCATGACCTGTCGCATGGAAGACATAAGTTTCGATGTCGTATTTAGATTCGAGGTGTTTGCGAATGGCATCAACGGCAGGTGTAGTGACACCAAACATAGTGATGCCGACTCGTTTCTTTACAACCTGCATTTGTGTAGCATCGCTTGGTCTGGACGTATACGCACGCGCCATGGCTGCAATAGCATAGCCAGCATTACTCAGAACATTTCGTAAAATTTGATTCAGACCCGCAACGTCGACGACCGAGTTCATTAGTGTAATATCTGTTTCTTCGACGATCGGACCAGTGTCACCACTAGCCACTGTTGAAACGATCAATTTGGGAAAGCCAATTGGTAACGCATTTCTCATCACCTGAGCCGCTAGAGAAGTACCGCCGGATCCACCAGCGGATATGATTGCATGTATCTTCCCCTCATCATATAAGCTCTTGACTGCGCGTGACGCGCACGCGGCCATGGTTTTGATAACCTCCCCACGAGGCATATCGTTGCCATTTAAATTTTGGCCATTTCCATACTCCTTTAGCAGTCGATCTTGTCCAATACTGATGACATCGTGCTTCACTGGCTGTCGCCCTACGTCGATAAAGGTGATGCTGACTGCATTGTGTATGATCTCTGTGTACAAGTACAAAAGCTCCTCTAGTTTAGTATCACAAGTTCCGAGTAACACAACATGAGGTAACGACGACATCCTTTCTTTCGATGACCCAGTACCCGAAAAAATAAGTGATGGCATGGAGAATAGAAGTGTGAAGTGATTTGTTTGGAGTCTCAACGGCCTGTTGTTCGTCCCCGCGTTACGTCATCACGCATCTCTTTTCGTCCGCACGATAGTAACCTTCGATATCCTATAACGTGCTTTACATCATATGCTACATTCAAAATGCCTCAGACAGACCGCAGAGAAATTCTTGATAGTCTTCGAAAATCCATTAAGGATGGAAATATCGTCGTCGGCGCCGGTGCAGGTATAGGACTTTCCGCGAAATTTATCGAGCAGGGAGGCGGGGACCTGATCATCATATACAACAGCGGCCGATTTCGTATGGCAGGAAGAGGTTCTTTAGCGGGACTAATGCCCTACGGAAATGCGAATGATGTAGTTCTTGAAATGGTACGGTAATAGAACGAATCTTGATTAACAGTACGTTACTGATTCCATTAGGCCAACGAAGTTCTTCCAGTTGTTAAACGTACTCCAGTGCTGGCGGGCGTATGCGCGACCGATCCATTCAGAGACATGAACAGGTTTTTGAAACAACTCAAAGATATGGGGTTTGCCGGGATTCAAAACTTCCCAACTGTTGGTTTGATTGACGGCATGTTCCGACAAAATCTTGAAGAAACGGGCATGAGCTACGATGTTGAAGTGGAAGTGATCCGGAAAGCACGCGAACTCGATCTACTTACTACGCCGTATGTGTTCAATGTCGAAGAGGCAAAGAAAATGGCAGAAGCGGGTGCGGATATTCTGGTCGCTCATATGGGCTTAACGACAAGTGGAAGCATCGGGGCAACTAGCGGGAAGAGTTTGGACGATTCTGTGAAGTTGATACAAGATATTCGTGATACAGCGATTTCCATCAAAAATGATATAATCATTTTATGCCACGGCGGACCGATAGCCAAGCCAGAAGACGCAGAGTACGTGATCAGCCGAACAAAGGGTGTGCATGGTTTCTATGGAGCAAGCTCAATGGAACGGTTGCCAGTCGAAGAAGCGATTACAAACATCACCAAAACGTTCAAGAAAATCAAGCCAGCCTCTCAATAAGAAAGCAATCCGGGCGGATGTACTAAGGTTTCACCAAAGATTCCGTCTGCGATACTCGATCTCCGTCTCTTATGTTCTTCAAGTGCTCTGCTCTTATCTTGACATCCTGAGAGAACGTTTGATACATTCTTACCACACTGCTTCTCCCGAGGCCCAACACTCCTTTACCAAACAACCAGCACATCCAACCATCATAGTCTTCCCCGTGTACGAAAGTTGTTCCACCCGGTGTGATGTGACTATCGAAAAATTGAAAGTAGTGCTTTCCCGCAAACGCGCCTCCATACGTGCTACCATACCAACAAAGCTCGGTGAGATTGTTCGATGTAATAGTTGGTTTAACCTTCGCGCCGGCAAGTTTGATATCGAGCTTTGAGCCCTTGCGTAGTTTTTGAGGGTCCAAGGTAGGCGGAACGGTGCGTATTGATTGAATGAACGAGGTATGCCAATGTGGGTAGTGCGCAAAGTCGAGGATCTTAGGCTCGTTTAGCTCTTCATACGATAGTGATATGCAGAAGCATGTAAATACGTACGATTGCGCGCACCTCCTCCGGTGTCGCGGCAATTTCCAATTCAATTCTTACTTCCGCCATATTGATCTAATTAGCAATTTACTACATTCCAGACAGCAGGACGTTGGCCGATCTTTTAGCCTGGCTCCTTCATGTCAGCAAAGCCATCTGACGTGAGAGGCGTGCTACATTTCAATCAAAGTTGCAGCTGACTTGGGGCTAGGCTGCTACTGCATAGAATTGCGATTTTCGCAGAACTAGGCGCGGTATTTGAATTCCGTATGACCCTGAAGCTGATTGCTCACAGTAGAAAACGTTTTAAGGCTGAGTTTTATTATTCTGGTGTTGCCTTACATCCGGATTCCTTTATACACACCTAATACCCCTAGAAGTAAGCTTTTCATTACAGTATTTTGAGTTAGGTTTGAGAGACCGATAACGTGGCTAACTATGCTAGGTGCTTATAGCTATACATTTTTTGGGTATTATCTGATCAAATTGATATTTGGTATCTCTCAAACTATAAATTGCCGATCACTTCCAAGGTATCTACGATTTGCTCCCGAAACTCAAGCATACTCACAATGGCATCTTGGTAGCTCCATTGTAGGCACTTCTGCACCACCATCGCATATCGCTCGCCCATCTCTCGCCGTATATCGGGACTATGCGCCAAGTCGAGTATGACCCGATTGACTTTCTTGAACATGCGCTCCTGGTCTCGAGCGATAAGTTGAGGCGTGGCTTCTAGTAGTTTCGCGAAAATTGTTGGCATCGTAGTCCATAGCCCTATTTCGAGGAGCAAAACCCCTAAAGAATAAATGTCTTGCTCGACCGTCGATGGCTGAGAGTTCTGGCCGAATGCGGTGCGGTGGCGGTAGAGATTAGGTTCAAGGAGTGAAGGTAGATCCGATGGCGTTGGGTCAACACCCCATCCTAGAAGATAACATGAAGGCTCTGCATCGTTTAGGTGATGAGGTAGCATAGCAACACTACGCGAGACAATGTTACTGTGCAGAGATCCTGATGTGTGTATATCAAGGACAGATGCAGCTAGGGTCTTTGCAGCCCGAAATCGCCCGCTCAAACCCAATTTGCCGGCCCAGCCTTTCACGATAAGATCATGTAGGGATGGGGGACTGGATGCCCAAGGATGACTTTTAGGCGAACGGTAAACTATCAAAGAGCGTTCATTGCTCGGATCGTCCATGTAGCCCACACAGGCCAACGTAAGCATATCGTATACTTCCTGTTCACCGTTCTGAATGGTATCAATGTTCGATTGATTAGATGCACTCAAATACCAAGTGAGCTGCCGCACCGACGTGGGAGGTGTGTTGCTGTACAGTCTTTCTTCAACCATGACGTCGAGCTCATCGAATCCACTATTGTAAACCGTTTTGGTGAAGCTTTTAGCTGATTGATCACTAATGAAAGACTTCCTGAATTTTCCAGCGAGTGGTAAATAGTTCTCTGAAGGTCTTAAACCAAGTCGTCGTTGGCGCTCAAGCATGCGTGTTATGCCAAGATGTGCCGCTTGCTGAGCTGTTGGGAAGTGAGGCGAAGGCTCACCGGTAATAAGAAGAGTTATAGACAGAGTATTGCGGAGCCGGTTGACCCAGGCATTTGATGAACAAACCAATGCATAAATCTCTTCTGGCTTAAATAACGCTTTATGTAATCCTGGTGTAGCTCTTTCTCTCCACATTCGTGATTTCATCTGTATATTATTCCTTGATGGGTTTTGTTGTCCTTCCACGTCGGAGGAAATAGTACTCCAGTGGTCCACACTTCTCTGGTGCTCAACCTCTGGCGCTGCATCAACCTGTTGCCAGGCTTCACGATGCGCCGCAAAGACTATGTGTAGTGTGTTTAAGCTTTTCTGCACATCAAGGAAAAGCACTTGAGGGACTCGGGTATCGCGTAAAAGGCCAGTTACGTCACCGAAACAAAGCTCCGAGAATGCCTCGAAAAAGCCGTGGAATTGCGCCAGCTTCGTTGAAGCGAATGACGAGATATTCGAGTCTTCCGTGACATCGTGGATGAAAATAATTGTTGCACATATAACTACAACATGGTTAGGGGAGCACGCATGGGGAAATTGTAGTTGCATACGATGAGTGACGTTTATCGACGTATCGATATCATCCATGGTAACGACCGAATGAATACCTTAACCAAGTAAGCAATATTGGCAGGCTGCTTGATTATGCAAGTCCTACGTGATATTTCGATCACTATATACGAGGAACATGTCGGACGGAGGTTTGTGGGTCTCACATAGCTAAGCCACTGCCTGCGCCCCATCTAAATTTAACCACACTATGATCATGAATTTTCATTTCCCGTGCCTCAAAATTTCTTACAATAGCCTCAATGATATGAAAATAGATTGTGTTATAGCAATTGTAATGTGTGATAAACCGCCCGACGTTGTATAAACGCTTTTGAAGTTGGGCCAGATACATGTGTGGTGTAAGATCAGAGGGTGTTATCTTCGTTTGTTCACCAATTTTGGAACGCCTTACGCGCCTGAAGGGGCAAACTCCAGCACGCTTTCTAGGAAGACAGAGTCTTGTGCAAGCTGCGCCATGACGCGGTCCCAGTTTGGAACTGATCCTCACTCGACACGCACAAACAAAAAGCTCTAATGTTTTGGGCATGATGCTTAGCGTGCATAAAATGTTGGATTGCTGGAAGTTGCGCTCGGATTTTTTGCTTGTTGACCAGACTCCGCATCGTTTTCCACCCGTCCCCAGGGCTAAAGTATCCGAGCACAGCCTTCAACAGTTCAGTGATGCCATAGAATTGATATCTAAGAGTTATTTTGGCTAATTATCTAGAAGTAGGAATCGTAAACAATAATCTATATTATTTGTATGGAAGATGAACACATCCTATTCTAGTTCATCATATGAGCTTGTTGTTTTATGAAAAGTACCTGACCGTGAAAAGCAGTATGGAAGGGAATGTAATGGATAATGATACATGCGGTCGGAGTATGCAAATATATCACCGTCTACCATGGCAACATAAGGAACGGTAAGTACTACCAGAAAGATCGATATGATCAATCCCATCGCTCATTCTTAACCTATGGCCTCGCCTAGAAACCGGCTTTCTCGAGAAATTTTTTAATGCCCCGATAGAGCCCAGTAGCGTTGGCTGCAAAATTGATCGCATGGCCTGCACCAGGCTGAACGAAAGCGTCGCGGAAACGGCTTTTTGGGAATATCGTACCCAAAGGCTGTACTGCAACGAACTATAGCACCCTCTATCACAAGAAAGGAAATCGAATTCTCCTGTAGTGACTAAGATTGCGCCTTCGTAATCTGGGCTAAACGGGCTTTTAGCGGTTGTAGTAAGGTACTCGGTAACAGCAGGTGGAGCATTTGTTGAGTATGCGTATTTTGCGGCCTCAACCTCGTATGCCGGAGCTTTGAAGAAGGTGTTAATATGCGTGTATATATCCGCCGCGAGAATATAACCAGAGTCTAGGTAACAAAAACGATCTGGGTATAAGCTTGAGGCAATGCGTGGAGTCATTGCTTCCAAAGACTTCTGTCTATCGTTATCGCCGGCATAAGCCAGTCCCGTAAGTACTATAGCGTCAGCCAGCCGAGGATATTTTGCAGCAGCCAGATTCGAGATGATTGAGCCGAAAGAATGACCAACTAGTACTAGTTTGTTCAGCTTGCCAATGTCTCGAGTATGCGAGCCGTCTTGAATAACTGATGCGAGGCTTGCAATGATCTCGACTTGAATTGCAGCTTGATTGATATATCCAGAGGCTCTGCGAAACATAAGATATGTATGTAAAGTGAATTGCTAGCAGTCTTACACTTGTGAGTAACCAGTTCCGAGACGGGCATGAAAAAACCCGAATAACCTTCTTTGATCATGGCTTCAACAAAGTTATACTCGTCTGGCTTGTAGCTCGAATCCCAGTACCTTCCATCGTAGACTAACCCATGGGTTGCAAGCAGGACAGTCTTCTCGCGGCCATTTCCAGCTAGTGACTTTGAGGAGCAAAAGGTCCCACTGATCTTATAGCTTGCGGTTACGTTCTCCGATCCTTTCCACGGGTGGAAGGTCATATTGCTATCCTTGCGAGCGTAATCAATGATGAAATCGACAACGTCGAAATTATCTTCGAATTTAGAAAGATTGGAAATGAGATTCTCTGAGGTGACCGTCGGAGGAATGATGTATTTAAAGCATTGCGCCGCGGTTGTATGAGGTCGTTCGAGCGCCGGATCAGCTGTTTGAATCGCATGGCTGCGAGGGATTTTGGAGATGAGCGCGAGAACAGCAACAACCAGTGTCGAGGCCTTGGTAAGATGAATCAAGTGATGATCAAGGTGATATGAATTGTGTTTTCAAGCCAAGCAATAGACACTAGCCTTTATACTCGGTGGTTGAGATTCTCAATTATCCCATACATAATAAGCTTGATATGGCGTGTCCTTTTTGCATATGTGTATTTGCTCGTTATCCATGAACGGATAGTCGGGGAGTAATCAATGAATCGGTGTCAGCTCCGCCCTTTTACATTTGCGAAGCCTCTTGTCGCCTAAAGTTGCATATTTGTCATGACACACGATTCTGAATGGGTATCTCGGAATAAATAAATCCCTACGACTGGGGCACGCAAGAGCGCGTGATGTCTTAGCCTGCATGTGCGTAAACAGAACGACTCAGCGTGATATCATGATGATTTGTGTAGGGGAGCCCTAGATATCCAAACAGACTGCTGCGATGCAGCTCAGGCGGTTAGTGATAATGCTCGCTCGGAAAGCCACTGAATTCAACCTCGGACATGCTTGATTGAAATAAATATTCTACTTCATAGGATAGTATTTATCGTGCAACATTCGAGGAGGGGAAAGGTGAAATTGCCCCTAACCTTGGAATGATTCTACACCTTTTTGACGCCGAAAGGTCGAGGCAGTGGATCCCTTCAGGGTTGGGACCTGGTAAACGGCGTTCTATGCTCAATTCTGCAAAGAACTATAATTTGTGTTGGACATCTTCACCGATTGCGGCTGTGGCCTTTTCGTAAGACTAACTGACGCTTTCCCTAATTGAGTTGGTTTCTGACTTGCACAAGGCTGAGCTGACTAGGGCGCATCACAGCTCCATGACAAATACGGTCTTTTATTCGCTTTTGTACATCTATCGCATGACGCTATCCGAGGCGTGGGATGCTATCAAATCCCGAAAGTTTATATTCAATGAAGCCCAGCTGCCCAGGCTGTCCGGACACGGTTATTCACACATCTGGGCAGTAGGAAGCGTGTAATGACTAACGAAATTGAGTTCAAGTTCATCAATAGCTCTAAGCCGTCGGAATATCTCAGTCCAGAAAACCGGAGATTAGTGCGTAGTAATGCTACTCAACTACGCTCACAGAAACGAAGGAGACCAATTGCGTCCAGAAATGAGCGCAACAATGGCGGAAATCAAGGTCCAGAACACAGCACACAAATCGGGATGCAGATTTCTCCTTTCGCTGTTGACATACAACGGCACATGTATTTTATGCTTGAATACCGTAAGTGCGGCCTCGAAGCATTGTGACTCATTACATTATGTTAACGATCTGTTAGAAGAGACAGTTGTGGGGCCTTCACTCTTTCCAGTGAAGAGCTTATTTTACCTACATCCTGGTCATCGCATCATGATGTGCATGGCGCTACAAGATGAAATGGTCTTGAATGGTGCAGTGGCTATCGCTTGTTTGAGACTACTCCATAGCGAGCAGTTATCTCACTTCGAGTTGAAAACTGGGAAAACCACAGCGCTTAGATATAAGCAGCGAACTATCGAGCTTGTGAAGAATCATATGATCGGCGATGGGAATGGTCATATTGATGTTGCGATCGCCTTGAGTATCATGAACCTTGCCAGCCTTGAAGTGAGTGGAGCTGCATTTCTCGATTGTGAACTAATGTTTCCGAATCCGGCTAATGGGAAATTCATCAGCTAATCTCACTTGACGAACAAGGATGGAAAATGCACGTGCGGGCTCTGCGGCAGCTGGCAGAATCACCTGGTGCAAAGAGTGCACTGAGTATCGCCCGGTTCACAATACTCGAGTAAGCTCCTTCAGGCTGTTACATATGATCTAGCTGACTTCCGAACAGTGTTGACCTGCTGGGTTGCTATATGTTTGATGCCGATCCCGAATTCTCACCTGAAATAATACAACCAAGTCTCGATGAGTTACGAAAATCTCAACCAGTAAATGTCAAAGAGGTTGCCTGCTTGAGTAGTAACACATTTAGTCACACTGATGATTCGGTATTCATTGATGAGTCCCTTATGGATTGCTTCGTTAGGATGCACGACCTCAATGAATTCGTAACTAGCGGTGCATGTTCGTTGTATAGACAGGCGGACGTTCAAGCCTTCGTTGTCTCTCGCTTCTCTCTCGAATACAAGATCCTACATATCATCAAGGGGCACCAATTCAACAGCTACTCTAAAGCTGCGTGCCTAGCCGCACAGATTTATACAAACCGAGTGTTTCGAACGTTCGAGAAAAATGCCGAGGTACCACATCGTCTCGCAAAGAGGCTGAGAGATTCCGTACTCGAGCTCATAAGTCAACATTTAAAGGCAAAAGAGGTGTCGGGGCTCATGCTTTGGGTTGTTGTGATGGGTGGTATAGGAGCACGAGATGACGACCTGAGACAATTTTTCGTCACCGCCATCTCGTACTTATGCAACACTCTAGGGTTAGTCACCTGCGATGAGTTTTGTGAGAAACTTTCGTTCTGGTCCTGGTCGGAAGAATATTTGGGTTCTGAGGTTAGAGTGCTCTGGTCGAAGTTGAACAACGCTCATGCATAAAACCAGTTATCCTAGGTATTGGGAACTAGAAGTTATTATGATAATAAGACACCAAGCCAATTGAGGAATGTAAACCCTCTAATCAAGCCTAGACAGCTTTTAGTGTAGTATTATCAATAAACTTCAAGTAAGATGCTATTTCCTATATTTAATTGGAACCAACTAATTATCTGAACCGCGATGTCATTTTTAGGACTGATAAAAACTGTATCTACGTACAGCCCTTCCAGTCAATATCTTACCTTAAGAGAGGTTATCTGAGGTTTACCAAATCCTTTCCTCGTTACTTAATCGCTCTCGTCACTACCTACCTCTTAACATACATCGCCTCAATAGCGTAACGAGTCCCATACTATCCTGGTATCTTAACATCGTCTCAATCTCAATACTATAGCATACTAATATGCACGGGATAGGGCACAGGTTTCGACTCGCTGTCGGTGGGGGGGGTTGGGTATATTGCATTGGGTACTACATCTGATAACAAGTCGGTGATGTTTTCAAAATGCAATCCAATATTACCACAATGACCCAGCCGATATCATCATGTCATGGAGTTGTTGACTCTGCCCTGCGCCGTTCGGGATAAAACCCGCTAGAAATGGTATCTGAGCGATGTTCGAACGATGTCTATGCTCCATTAGTGCATGAACACGAACACGATGTCTGAACTATATTAAGCCTAAACCCATCAGGTTTCTAACTCCAAGACCCACCTCGACGGCGTACAGTCACTGTGGTACCGATCATGTTGAGACCACGGGCCACAACATCTTGGGAATCCATGACCATGAGTAGGCTACGCATCTTGGTGTTGGTTCCTCGACTTTCTCTACAATTGCGATTCATCTTCAAGCATCAACTCAACGAAGTGAACCTGTATAAATGACCACATTGAACTCGCTTCACCAACAGAGTAAGCTATTTTGTGATAGCATTCGGAGAATTCAAGCAGCACAATAGTTCTTCAAATATGTCTCGCGCAACTTCGACTCTTTCGGCGGGGGATGACTAGAGTATAAATGCAGCAAACACGCCGCGACAGAACTCCAAATCCCTTCCCTCACTTGGGAAACACATGAAAGCTCTATACCAACCAGTCTTTATCTATCGTGAGTTTCCCCTATCACTTCCTGGAATACGTTTGCGTCTAGGCCGTTGTGTTTGCGTGCGCCTCCTACTGTCTCCGAACGCCCCTACCCATTCTCTTCCCTAGATGAATGGAAAAATAGCCTGACCTGAGAGAAGCAAGAGCCGCAAAGCACCTTTATGTACATCAAGAGATCGGCCTTGAACCGTGAAATCGAAAGCCATAGACTATCGCTATACGGCGTAGCCAAATCACTCGATTACGCAATTGCGATCAATTCGACAGTTACAATCCCAAGATTACCAGGGTACTCTTCCCCAATATACCCTGGCTGGATTAGCACTTCAATGCGCATCCTTGACGCTGATGTACCGACGGTCATTCAGCCACCGAGTCTGCATCAGCAGTTTTTAGACGTGTGGTACATTGAGGGCCTCTATGCAAAAAGCATGACCCATCCGGTATGACTATGCCCGTACCTAGCAGTCTTAGGGATTACAGCACCTACGGATCTTCCTGATATATAATTGCGTTCTTACATCAATTAGCACCTAAACTATATCGAGGACCTAGGAGAAGCATTCATCTCTTGATTAAACTTCCTTGCCATATATGTATGCAGCTAAAGTATCACAAGGGGGACCTAGGCAGAACCGACGGCTGCGCTGGACTAAGAGATAGGGGTACTGAGAAGTAGCATAAAAATATGTTTAGACGTGTTCTTAATACTTCTCAGGCTTATGTGTGATCAGTATGAAGTATGATTTCGATTTTCAGTAATATAGTCTAGATTATAGTTTCGAATTTAAAATATTCCTTACAAAAGCCGTACTGTACTCTGATCACTCAATGACTCCAAAGAAAGGTAGCCCTTGCTAAAGTTGTCGCACTTGACGCATCATTACGGCCGACGCGCATCGCGCTGATCGCGAAATCGCAAAAGCGTCATACCCCAGGTACCATGACTACTCTCAGTGGTAAAGTCACAGCTGGATCAGTCACCAACGCTGCGTACTAAGGGGAAAGCCAGAGTATAAATTCTCAAGCCGAGTTACATCGTTTGTTCCTTGTCTGCAGAAACTTTCCTATGAACATCGAGCAACATGTCCGATTTCGATCTTGATCAATACATTGATGGCTTCTTCCAAGAGATGTATGCTTCGTCAAAGGTAGCTATGTCCGGAGGATCGAGTAGTATGACTGCACGTTCACCTCAAACAGGTGAAAGATCAACAGCAAATGCCGCAAAGCTAGAATACGTCAACATCAAGATCTACTACCTTCCCCTTGTCGCAAATTCAGAAGCAGACAAGAAGATTACTGATACACACTTTGACTACTGGACGAAAGTACAATTTGGGAACATAAAATTGGAATGCGAAGTATTCTGCATCCCGCGAGGCTTTCTAGCTCCCCTCGAACGACTTCCTGACGCACTGACGGATGGACGACCGATGGGGTGCTTGGGAGTGGTGTTTTTGGCAGAACGGATCAGGGATTGTGGCCCTACAGTCGAGCTGCCGAACACAACTGATTGGTCTGTGGATAGCGTCATAAGTGCGAACCGTGAAGTCTGGGGAGTCTGGGGAGGTGACGTCTCAGGAAATGGACACCTGCAAATGCCTGCCAACACTACCGACATTCAGCCAATCCGATGGCTAAGAGTCATGCAAAAGAGGGACATAGAGCCATGTTTTGTTAGGGGTCCATCCACTATTACCATTCGCGTCCTTCTCATACCTTGCTTGTATAATGGAACATATGAAGGCTTGTTCGAGGGGAACCTCTTGAGCGAAACTGCTAGCGTATGCGTCATCCTTGATAAAGTAGATTTGCGGATGGATTATTGGGGTGGTCAATGGCCACCAAATCGCTCACTAGTTGACGGCACGGCCAAAGATTATGATTACGTCGCTAAGGTCGGCATTGGCAATAGAATAAGTGCATTTCGCGGAAGGGGATCAGATCTCAACCCTGACGATTCGTGGGCCAACCATGAAGTCTTTTCTCTTCCCAACAGAACGCGATATGTTGAACCACAGGACGACTATCGGATCACGGATTTGTGGATAACTCCATGGGGGAGAGCCAGAGATAAGGTGGCACAGTTTCAGAATAGTTCACGCTGGAAAACTACATTACCACCAGTGGGCTATTAACTACTGTTCTCAAGTTAGAATGAAAGCCAAAAATAGCGATAAGAGGCAATCATTTAGATCGTTGAGATGGACACGCACGAGGAATCTAGTCACGGGCAGTCGATAGGGTCACAATATACACCAATAGAGTCCACAACATAGAAAAAAAGAAGTACAAACCGTAGTAAGCAATGTTTCGCATCGGGAGGGTACGACGGCGGGATCGGGGAAGTGAATCGAGCGAGCAGCGGGGAGGGATGGGAGGATGGAAGGTTCGGCGTTCTATAGATCGACCGAGTAGTGTACAGGGAGTGTGCGTCAAGCGTGTCGAAAGCGATCGATCGAAAACAGGAAAGCAGATGGCGTCGAAGAGGATTCGCCGGTACCGACCGTCAAAGAGAAGATTTCGAATCGAATGTACCGACTGCTGATATGATTAACCTGTGGCATGGCTGGCAGTAACGCTAGCCCACCACTCCGAAAGAGAACAAAACCCGTAGACCTTTTCTGCTAATCAAACATCCATACTTTGCCAATTTTGGAGGAAACACCGAAACCATCGAATCAGAGAACAAGCGCAGTAGGAGATAGGCCGTCTGACCCCAGAGGAATAGGGCCTCCGTTCTACTCAGCAACGTCCAGATCTTCGTGCACCGCCGGGGGAGGAGGAGAATCGTCTGTCGCTGATCAGAGAACTTCGTCTTCGGCTTGATTGGGCGTCTCACTCTTGCGTTCTTCGACGGGGGCGCCAGCCTCGCGTTCACGGTCGCGCCTATCGTCGCGTTCACGGTCTGGACGTTCGCTCCGGTCCTCTTCGCGGTCACGGACATCCTTCATCTCGCGGTCACCATTGGGGCTCCTGGACCTGTCACGATCACGGCGGTCGTAGTCGCGCTCGCGGCGGTCGTCCTTGCGAGGCGAAAAGCCCTCCCGGTCGCGGCGGGGCGAAGTGCTACGACGACGGGGAGAGCGCTCACGGCCGCCGCCGCGCTCACTGCGCTCCAAGCGCTCACTGCGGGGACGGTCACGGCCAGAGTCGAAGCGCCACGATGCTGAGGGAGGCGTGCGTGCCCACTGTACCTGCTTGGTTAGGACAAGTTGCGGCGGAGGGGAGGGTGATTCGGACCTCAATCTTGAGAAGGTCGTCGCGGCCGATGCGCTTATTGTGCATCTCGTGGTACGCGTCGTCGGCATCGCGCCTGCTCTCATACTCGACGAAGGCGAAGCTGTGCGTCCGTCAGCGCCGGGGACTTGGCCAGGGGCACACGGGCATAACTCACAGTCTGCTGGAGGCCGAGCGCGGGGCTGGAATGTCGCAGCGGACCAGCCGGCCATATCGCTCAAACTCGTAGGCCAGGTCGCGAGCGCGGGTGCCGTGGCCGAAGCCGGTGACGTAGAGCGTGGTGCCACCGCCGCGAGACATGTCGGATATTTGCCGGGTTGTCTTTGTGATACAGGATGACACGACCTACAGTCGGGACAAGTGGTGGAAGTTGGGGAGGTGGAGAGGAAGGCGGAGGGTGAGGTTGTGGCGATGGTGATGGAAGGACGGCCGGTGGAAAAGGCGACAAGCGCATGTGCGCACGGACCATATGGCTTGGCATGCAGTGGCGACCTGACATCACTTTTATTCACACCATCTTTATCGCCGTTTGTTTCTCGCTGTTGAATCGGGCCAGCACAATTGTTATGATACATGAACATAGATTTTATTCCAGAATTGACATTAACGGTCACATGAATATCTGCCACGTCTTCAGAGCAGCTGCCAATCGTTATTCTGCCCACTACTTCAGGAAGCTATTTACTTTCGCGCTAGGAATGCCCCGTACGGCGTTCCATCCAACTTGAAATATCCAGGCTGCAGTGTCTGAAACACAGCAGAGGGATCGTAAATCGCAGCAATCTGCTTCAATCTTTGCTTGTTGCTTGCTCCATAGCTGGCAATTGGATCCTGGTATGGTGAAGCGTAATTCATGTAAATAAAATCGTTCGCCAACCCTCTCTTGACCGCCTCAGCTTGAAGGCGCTTATATAACGCGTTGCTGAACGACATGATGCGATCATTGTCGGCGGGATTAGTCCACGCCAGACCCATGTTAGCAATATAAATAGGCCCCTCCTTGGGATCCAGACCGAGCGCGTTCCCGCCATTCTTTTGCATTTTCTCCATCGTGGGTACTGTAATCGCTTGATAACTCAGAACAGGTAGAAGACCGGCAGCATCTAAGATAGCAGGAAGCATGGAGAAGAAAATGTCCATTTGATCTTTCATCAAGTCCCTATCCAGTTTGAAAGTCAGGTCCCAGTACGTTTGCTGACGACCGTCGGGTAGTCCTGCTCCTAGCGTGCTCACGGCTGTCGTGAGGTTGTAAACAGAGGTGGAATCTTGCACTTTTGGAATCGACTTCCAGTCGTCGAAGATTGCTGGCCAAGGTGTGGGATCGGAGTATTCCAGGTCAACTCCCGCGATCCTCGTTCCGTTCAATAAGATGAAGGAGACAAACTGAGCCTGTTTCGTATCTTGAGCAGCATTCTTCGCAATCTTAGCGTATGTGGTATAGACTGCATCAAATTGAGACTCAGGTATAGCCACCGACCCACCCCACATGGCAACTTGAGCAAAAGTCCTCAAATTGAATTTGGTGACGATACCAAAGTTGTTACCGCCACCGCGCAGTGCCCAGTACAAATCTGGAAGATTTGTTGCACTTGCGGTGACGATACTTCCACGAGCTGTCACAACTTCGAAGGAATCGACGTTATCACAACCCCAGCCGTAATCGTTGGCGAAATGCGATATACCACCACCAAGCGTCAGCCCCGAGACACCAACCGTAGCCATCTATACTATAGTCAGAAATCACGAACAGACAAACCCGTGGAGTTGGAGAGCACTCACCCGACCACCTATCACAGCTAGGCCATATTTCTCTAATGTTTCGTAGACTCGGATCCAAATATTTCCAGGCCCAACCGCCGCAATCTTCTTGTCAGAAGACAACGTGATCTCATTCATATTTTCAAGTGCAATCGTGATGCCCCCCTCGATGCTCGAAGCACCAGCAAAAGCAGCATGCCCACCACCCTTCACGGCAAAAGGACACCGAGTCAGCCTTGATACCAGAACGGCCGTTGAAACTTGAATCGCGCTTGTCGGCTTGTACACACAGTGCGGATTCACACTGCCTTGTTGCGCAGCCCAATACGCGTTCGTAAACGCATCGTATGCCTCCGTCCCCTCGAGAAATACACTATTCGCTCCATACGTCGTTCTGAGCGCGTTGCACTATGCACAATCAGCAGCTTCAATCGCGATCCAGAAGCACACAACATACAGCTATCGTGCACGCTTGAACCAATGACTGTTGAGTCCCTTCTCTTCCTAATTCAGCCAAACCAGAGATTTTCGAAACATCGACGCCATTCTTCACCAGCGCATCCGTGACATTGAAATCCTGCGGCTCAAACGCGCTCGACCGCGCGTATCCAGCAAAACCGCTGAGCGCAATAAGCCTCTCCACCTTCATCGTTGTCCGAGTCGAGAAACCAAGTTCAGTACCTGGACCGAAATTTTTCCCCTTAACCCTTCTTATATGTTTCCTACAAGGCCTGGCTATCTAGGGTACCATGCCACGCGGCTGCGTGCATGCTATTTGATAGTTATGCCTAGATTGGACGCCTAACGGCGATTAACCCTAGTTGACGATGATGCGGGTGCCCCTGATAGCGCTGATTGGCTGAGGAAAAGGCGGATGCGGGACGACCACGGGACGGCCACGGCAGTTTCGGTATAGCGCATGTGTGATTGAGTCTGCATATTGATGATTTGGGTTTGGTTGGGCTGTTGGTAAGATATGGACCGATGTGGATGCGGGTTGACGTAGTTGGGATGGGCTGGCCATTTTGGGCATCTGCCTCATTTGTACTGTTACACTATTATGTGCTGTTTGGCATGCCGCGCGTTGTTCAGCCCCTCATTTTTAAGCCCGAGAGGCTTATTGAGCGGGGGCTAGGAGTCAATCACCTATAATCTCTTCTCTAGAAAACTATAGATAAGGTATGAGCAGTCTAAAACCTCTAGTAAGAGAGTTCTAAATTCTATTAGGTAGAACCTCTTGGGCTCAGGAACGAGGGGCCCGCCTTGACATAGGCCGAGTCGTGCAAGGTGAATTTGGAGCTCGTCTCGCTTTGCATTTTTTGTAGTGTGAAAGTGATTCAAGTGATGATACTGACATCGATTAACTCGCCTGTATATATTGCGTATTTCGGGATAGTAAATAATTACTAATGCGGTCGTGAAGTGTAACACGCATTACATACTCTTAGGCGAGCGAAATTGCATAAAACATATGGTGTAGCCCTAGTTGGGATGATAATTTCTATCAACGGGGCAAGAAAAATCGTAAAAAAGTTCAAAGTCAAGCAATCTTACAAGTCGTCCAACTATGTCCTCATTCCACTTCGAAACTCTGATCCTGGAATATAAAGAGTAATGTTTTCTGGCAATGGTGGAGCGTAATGTAAAAATCGCTTACTCGTAGATAGAATCGTAATGTCCCCACCTCTGCTCGAAACGCTGTTTCAACAGCAATTCACCACCCATTTGCTCAAGTTGCTCTCTTGAGATGAAATTTCTCGATGGGAGCCATTCTGAACCATCAGTCTTCACTTCCTCTTCCCACTCCTCTTTTCCCAAAGCGAAATAGTTCAACGGGCCCCCAGAAATGAGTTTTCCTGGGGTTTTGCGCCTATTCGTTCTAGCTAATACGCTAGCTTTCCATCCGCCATGAATCAGTCGGTAGAAAGGTGCTCGTAAAACTTCTAGGATGTTGTACAAGTGGCGCTTGGCTTGGAGTTCGAAGTACCAACGCGGCGTCATTTTGAACTCTATAGTGAGATCGAGCTGCGATTTACGTTTTAGAAGAGTCAGGTAGCTCATCCGGTTATGTAAGCCTTTCAGGAAAGTTATTTCATTTTTTGTATTCTGCCACGTATCTTCATGGTCTCCGGGACGGAATATGGTACATATATTAAGGGTGAATGTGCCGCGAATGTTCTCGTACGGCTGTAGATTCGTTTGTGTGCGGTCGTTGGTTAACAGTTCAGGGAGGAAGCGGTCGTCATTCAATTTGAAAGAGGTGAGACGGTAGAATACCTTGGCGATTTCGCGGGCCATGCTTTGACCAACGTAGTCGGGATTAATTATCCAGCCTCCCGTTTCAAGGGCGTCAAAGGTTGCGGCGTCGAAGGCCTTTTTTGCTCGAATAAATTTCGTAAATACGTCGGAAATGCATTTAAATTTGGGAGTGTTCGCGGACCAACTGATGATGGTCGTTCGTTCCTTGACGATGAGATGTGCGTAGACCATATCCCTAATTTCGCGAGGCAGTTTGGCGCACATTTCCAAGTGGAGGGCTGATAATGTGGCTAGAGCTTCCGATTTGGCACAAGGCTCGAATTCGTCAAGAAATGCTCTGGATTGAGGTCAGTCCCTGTTGACGCAGTAGCATGGGAAACCTGCCTTATCGCTGCTATTGCCTCTAATCGGTGTTGTGAGAGAAGATGAGAAGAGGTTGGCGTTGATTTTTCTTTTGTGAGAACATGATTGACCGCATTATGGAGTTTCTGGAGGTGCCTTTGAGATGCAACTAGGGAAGCCATTTCGTATATGATGCTGGAAACAGATTTTCCTGGCAAACCGCGTCTGCAGTTGGATGAGCGAAGAAGGAGACTAGGCTTCCCCTGCGTAGAGAAGGTCTGTAGAAGAGGACTGAGCGCGGTGGATCAGACAAGACTGATTGTTGCTGTCGTTGGTTGCGGTCCGTTGTCACGTGAAAGCAATTATGGGATTTAGGGGTGATGCTGCATGAATGATATTATCGAGATGGCTGGTGTATCATGTATGATACAACACACTATGTACGATCTAACGCATTTGAGAGAGATTTAGAAAGCAAATAAAACGTATGCCTCCTGTGGAGGCTGTCAGCAGGTCAGGGCATGAAAGCCGCAGGCTAACGGCAACAGAGACGTGCGTTTGCGGATTGCCAAGCAATCTATGAACAGCCGCCGTTTTCCCTCGAACTTCGCGCCTCCACACAACGACTTCACTTGACTTTTCTCCACGCGCAACTCTTTGTCTTGATCATTGAATTGCTGCCTAGGGATTTTAATACTACCAGCGCGAAAAAGAGGACGCGACTGAATACGCGCCTGCTTTCGCTCCTTTCACCTTTATATACTCACCCTCAACCTCAACCTCAACGCCAGGCTCTACCGCGCATCGTCCCCGAAGCGTCTCCATTATGGCTGACTTTACCCCTGAATCGTCGCTGGCAGCGCAGTTACAACAAGTCGTGCAGCCCAAGCTCGCCGAGTTTGGGTGGACAACCGGCGGCGATGACACGACCCTTTTCGATTACATTCTCCTTATGTTGGCCAACGACAAGAATGAGACCCAGGTTGCCCAAGAGCTGTCCAGTGATCTTCTGGATCTGGGCCCCGAAAACACAGAGACGCAGCAATTTGCCCAGTGGTTATTCGAGCAGATCGAGATTATGAAGCGCCAAATGAGCAGCGGCAATGCCGCCCAAGCCTCATCCGCTAACATCGACCAAATGAACAGCGCACTTGACGATGGGTCAGCGCCAACAGAGGACACCGACATGGAAGGCACCGGAGACTCAACAGGCAATATGTATGGCCCCTTGCCCTCTTTTCTACAGTGCATAGCACGGGAGACATCAGAACAGCGACTAATAGTAAGCAGCCCTACTGGGCCTAAGGCCATGCGCAACGGCAGCGGCGCACAGGCAGCCCGTCCAGCACGTGGCGGCCGCAACATGCTCAATCAGCTCAACAAATCGATGAACCGCAACGACGACGCCGCGTTACATCGCGTTAGAGGCGCAGGTGGAGGCATCGGCCGAGTAAACTCTCACAGTAATGGCCCACCAAAGGGTCCTCGCGGTCAGAATATCGGACGCGGCATCGAGGCTATGGCCAACGGCCGGGGCATAGCCAACATGAACATGGGCCAGAGCATGAGTAACATGAACGGCGGTATGCCCATGAACGCTATGCCGGGAATGCCAGCCATGAACAACCAAAACGGCATGCCCGGCATGCTGAATCCCCAGCAGCAGATGGCCATCATGCAGATGTACGAGCAGCAGGCGCAGATGTTCCAGTCAATCTTCTCCGGTGGCCCTGCGCCTACCGGCTTCGTCAACCCCAACTTCAACCCGAACAATGCGAGGGGCGGAGCCAAGAGGTCACTGCACCAGCGCATGGATCGACCACAGCGAGGCGGAATGACCCCATCTACAAAGTTCACCAAGAAGGATGGACAAGACGCGGCAATGGGTGAGGGCTCAACAGCAGAGAACGGCGACGGCATGGACGTTGAAACAAGTCGCCCTGATCAGGGGTCGGTCATGTGCAAGTTCAACCTGCGTTGCACAAACGTAGACTGCCGATTTGTCCATCAATCGCCGGCGGCTCCTCCCGGTACACCTGTTGACATGAACGATACGTGCGATTTTGGTGCTGCATGCAAGAACAGCAAGTGCGTTGGAAAGCATCCTTCGCCGGCACAGCGACAGAAGTTCCAGTCGGAGCAGGAGTGTGCGTTTTGGCCTAACTGCCGCGATCCAGAGAACTGCCCGTACAAACATCCAACAGAGCGACCTTGCCGCCATGGTGGCGACTGCACAAAGCCTGGCTGCCCATTCCACCACACATCGACCATGTGCAAGTTCAATCCATGCCTGAACCCGCGATGCACGTTCAAGCATGAGCCGGGCCAGAAGTCAGCCCCGAACAACAAGTGGGTTGCAAACAAGGACGGACAGGAGAAGGAGCATGTCAGCGAGCGCAAGTTCGTGGATGAAGATATGCCCGAGGAGTCGATTATCCCGGGACAGGGCCAGGCGAATGAGAACGAGGCGTTGCAGACATAGACTGGTAGGCGATGGCGGGGGCATAGATTACGATACCTTGAGCAGGAAATGAGGCTGGGCTGCATTCGGAGGATACTGCACATGTACTATAGTTGGATAAGGCTGATGAGGCGTTATCGGCATCAAGGTCTGAGACACACGGGCTGTCGACCTGGTGGGATTTCATTGACAATGGACTCTGCATATTTCGCAGCGAGCGTGCTGCTCGCCTTATAGCCGTCCAATCGCCCCCCGTGAAGGCCTGCATCGAGAAGCACGCACAAGCTAACGTCCTGTGCGACATCATGCATTCCATAGCGCCAACCGTCCATGACGCTCGGACAAATTTTCAACCTCACATGCAAGCACCGTCCCGCATGGCTCTGCACCCCGCCCTCCCTGCTCCTACCGCCGGCAATGCTCCTCAAGAGACATGTCTCCCTCCTTAACCCACCATTGAGGCGCCTCCGCCCGACCCCTCCGCAATGCCGCTTTGCCTCCACCTATCCCGACCGCCTTGCCGTGCTCGGCGGCGGCATCGCCGGCCTGTCCAGCGCATACTTTCTCTCGCACGAGTTCCCCAACAGCAAAATCACGCTGTATGAAGCTGCGGCCGAGACCGGCGGGTGGATCCGGTCGCAGCGCGTCGATGTGCCTGGTGGCGAGGTTATTTTCGAGTCGGGGCCGCGCACGCTGCGCCATTCGCATGTTACTGCACACCTGGTATGATGCAATTGGGGGGGAGGGGGGTCAATTAAATTGGGCTGATTGGCGTGTTTTAGGTGCAGGAGCTGGGATTGAGGGACGACATGTTGATCACTAAGAAAACAGATCCTGCGGCTCAGAACCGATATGTGTACTACCCCGACCGATTGAATCGGCTGCCGAGCGGAGTGCCCTCAATTGCGAGTGTGTGGTCGCTGTGGCGTAGCGGAATCCTGGAAGGGGTGCCGCGTGCGCTCATAGAGATGACGGCTCCGCCGCGAGATCCGAGCGTGACCGATGAGACGGTTGGGTCGTTTCTAGCCCGCCGTGTTGGCAGGCCGGTGACAGACAACCTGGCCTCAGCCGTGTTCCACGGGATATATGCGGGGGACATATGGAAGTTGAGTGCGAAGACGCTGATGCCGATGCCGTGGCAGCTGGAAGGGCGGTATGGGAATGTGACAGGTGGGTGGCATCGAATGCAGAGTGAGAACATGGCATCAAACAAACGGCGGTACCTAGCACATCCGCATCAGATTCGGATGACAAGAGCGCAGCACAAGGAGATCAAGTTGGATGACCAGTTTCTCGAATTGATGGATGACACGAGCACATACTCGTTCAAGGGTGGTATGCAGCGTTTAGTGAGGGCGCTTCAGGATAATGTGGAGAAGAAGGAGAATGTAGAGATCAAGGTTGAAAATCCGGTGCTGTCTACAAAACTTGTTAGGGAGAACGAGCTGAAGATCGCGGTCACAACGGGGGTATGTTGGAAAACAATCCATTCTTCATCACACACTGACACATGTAGACTGAAGCCTCAACGGAGACCCAAAACTTCGACCTCGTCATCTCCACCCTCCCCAACAAATCCCTCACCCCCTCCGTAACCGTTATGACCGTAAACCTATACTACCCTGACGCCTCCCTCCTCCCTGTCCAAGGCTTCGGCTACCTCCTCCCCCGCACCATCCCCTTCGGACAAAACCCAGAACGCGCCCTCGGCGTCATCTTTGACTCCGTCGCCACCCCAGGCCAGGACTCCGCGCCAGGAACCAAGCTCACAGTCATGCTCGGCGGTCACTGGTGGGACGGCTGGGACGCATATCCCACCGAAGACGAGGGCCTCAACATGGCACTCTCCATTGTGAAACGCCATTTGGGCATCGGTGTCTCACCCACCGCGCACCACGTCAGTCTCAACCGAAACTGCATTCCGCAGTACACGCTGGGCTACGAGGATCGCCGGCGTGCGTACGCGAGAGACTTGAGCGACAGGTATGCTGGGCGACTGAGAGTGCTTGGGGCGCAAGTCAGTGGAGTGGGCGTCAACGACGTTATCAGGGCGGCGTGGAATATGGCATATGAGTTGAGAGATGAGGGGTGGAAGGATAGTGGAGTTGGATTAGGGGACGCGGCCGATGTACCATGGCAGGTTCTCGAAATGGAAGGAAGAAATTAGGAGGGAAGGGAGATGCTGCTTAAAATCGAGAATTGTGCCATCGCCGATTTGTGGTTGGGTTGTATGTGCGCAGTTGTCCACGGCCAATCAGCAAGCTAGCTAGAGGCAAGATAGACTCTCAGGTCGAGTTGCAGCGCACGGCATCTAGCATTTCCAGATATGATAGTAATCATAGCCCGTCGAACAATATCTTGCTAGCACTTTACAAATTTGAGAAACTAGATCCTTCACCATGATTGTCTGATCCTCCCCCTAAGTATTCGTGCGAAGTACCCCCAGACCAAACGCCAAGACACCGGCGACCTTTCAGCCTTGCCTTACACAAGACCACCATCAACGTGTCCAGCCCTAACCCGCGTGCCAAAAAAAATAAATCCCCTACGCTCGCCACGCGAACCAAAACCCATGCGTTGTTCAATCCCCGCCTCCCACACTTCGCCCGAATCTCGCCCGAATTCCTCACGGCGAGATTGCCGTTCGTTTCGGTTTGTCAGTCCGACTAATTAGTCGTGTACCTTACTGCGCAAATGAACTGATTTGCCGTCGGGGCCTAGGCTACATTCGCCCAATGCGGTAATGATCATGCCACTTTTGACCCGTCACATGTTTTTTTCGTACTGGGGCGAGTGAGCGATTTTTTTTTGAGTGGGTGCTGGCTGCGTTGGTCGCGTGCGCAACTGGGATGAGTTTGTATGTAAGGTCCGCGGCTCCGTGTGGGGAATGGGGTTTCGTGCTGGCAACTTTTTTTTTGCATCTTGTGTACGTGGTCAAGTGTCTCCCACTTCTTTTTTTTTTCTGGTCGTTTGAGCATTAGACGCGGATTTATTACATCTCTGTTGGTGTTATTTCCTTGCGATCAATCTATCCGGGCTGGTTTATGTTGCTTTGGAACACAAGACGGCTACACACAAGCGGATTATTCAGTCGTCCCCTCGGTGCTTCGTAGTAGTAGACACGGCGGTCACAAAACCCATATCAACGAAAGAACGACCCTTTATTAGGACATATCGTACAACGCCAACATGTTAATCACACGCGGCTTCTCCCTCACGAACTTCGCCATCGGTACTTCCGCCCTGTGCTTCCAAATTTTTGTGCTCTACCCGTGGCATGAGAAGTTGGACGAAGAATTTGGGGAGTTGAAGAAGGAACATGCGCGGTTGCTGGAACACGAGAGAATGAGGCACATGAATGAGTTGAGGAGCATCAAAGAGCAGTTGCAGTTGATCAACGAGAAGAATAAGGCAAGAGGGGCGTTTTGGTAGCGTGCTGCGGCATGTGGTATCTTGATATGGTGAATGGAGTTTGATAGATGGAATGTTGTGTTTGCATTTGAACGATTATTACATCACGACTTCGTGGATCTATTTGTTTCATTGTGCTTTTTTTCGTTTGGGTTTCTATTGAAATTGAAGACTGATATTTGCCGAGGCTAGATCATACACTCAATAGATAAATACATGCAAGCACACATGTGTCCTGCTAAACCTCTTCAAGATGAAAGCCGATGTGACGGCCAGGGATAGGCGGCGCCTTCCTTCAGCCATTTCCTTGCATTAACCCCTCGTTCTGTATTAGCTACTTGGCAGCGACTTTCGCTAATCAGCAAAGGTCTGCACGGAGGATAATTTACGCAATGGTAACAGTGCTTTCTCATTCTTTGTATGGTGAGTCGTTCTATAATATAAGTCAACCTCTCTTATGTTGAACCTAATCTGATAGATTATAGTCTTCGCAGATTTCACAATCCTACGATGACATCATATCCTCAGAATTTGAAACTGCGTTGTTCAAGCCATCATGACCTTGAGTACTAGACGTCTTAGGCAGACTTGATGCATGGTATTATGATTTGCACATGACCAATATACTCATTTCAGCTAGGAAAGGATGTAAATTCTGCTCTATGATATACCAAGGCATTACCTATTTCTGGGACGACCTCACAGATGCCGAACTTGAAGTCGGTGATGATAGATACAGAGATTCGAAGAAACGATACATCTGTTTTTGTTTGAGGCCAGGGAAACCCTTACGTCTGACACGATCTAGCTATTTGGGGTTGATTCATTTGAGGGTCGTACAAAACTAGACTTCTACAAGAGTCTGATACATTCGGTATCTGTCATTTGACGATCTTTGATATTGAGAGTTCTTCTCAAGATGCTATTACAGTCACAAGATATCTACGCTGCCAGTATATATGGATTGATTATACAGGATGACATAGAGGATTTGAGAGAAGAATCTTCCAGGACGGCGGATATATATTCGAACTCCTACTTCAACGTAGCTGCTACCTTCGCTTCATCAAGCGATGGGGAATTCTTTTCTTATCGGAAATGTCGTGGCGGCGTGGATGATAATTTTAAAGAATGTCCAACAACGTCTATCGAAATCAGCGACGGCATCAACCACATTAATATAGGGCTTTTCGCTCGAGTAGTATTATCTAGCAATTATAGTCACGTCTCTAGTGATTGGGGATATCATCGACATGATCTATTTCCGTTGCTTGATCAAGCCTGGGTCTATCAAGAATGGCTCCATGCACTAAGGACCCTCCATTTAAGCTTCTCAGAGATGATTTGGGAGTGTAACAGCCTAATAGATTGCAAATGCACGGGAAACAACCAATGCATTAGCAGCGAGCAGAATATGAAGGCAAGATTTAGTGGAGTTTGCTATGGCCAAGCCTCCAAAGAAGAGATACATGATCTATAGCTTGATATAGCTTGATATAGCTTGACATAGTGGATGTTTATTTATTACTGGCGCTCACTATAAACTCCGATAGACCCTATGAGCTTGCTGGCATAGCGTCGTGTATCTTTAATAAGTTGTAAGAAGATTGCTCTGTTGGCATCTGGGCCTCGGATCTTCTAAGGGCTTTAATATGGGAGTGCGATAGGTCTGGTAATGGACTCACTAGAATGTCAACGACAATTCCTACATGGCCATGGATGTCACGATATCACCGTTTAGACCCAAATGCGAAGGTAAATACAAAAAGCTATAAGCTCAAAGGATTTGTTCGGGATTCCCGTTTAGTATGCACAGCTTAGACACAATATAGATCGATGGAAACCCTTTTGGAGAGAGGAATCCATGGTGAGCTGGTAGTAACAGCTGCTATGAAGCATGGAACAATTTAAAAAGACCCAAAACATGTATTCCCATTCCACGTTCTTCTAGAAGGTGTTGGGCTGTTTGAGTTCGTGCCCGATTTCCCCTTGGAAGATGTGTTAGGGAATGAGACCAAGGTTCTTCTATTACTTATAGGGGAGATAAGATCGCTATTGTGGCATACTGGGATGCCCGTGGTGGTAGGAGGCAGGTGCCGACCTATAGTCGGTAAGGTGAGTTGGATATTGGGCGTTGAGTAGCTACATAACGAGTTAGTGTTTGTTTCTATCTATCCTATCCAATCCTACTCGGAGCCCCTATAGAGCCGCAAAGCTGACCTAACGCTCCCCGACTACGCGCGTTTCTACTATACTACAACATTATCCCTGCAAGATTTTGTAGTAAATAGGTTGAAAGACGTTGTAACTTACATTAGAGTTGAGAAACTCGCAGGAAAATTTAGTATAGACAGCAATATTTTTGATTATATTGAGGTAAAGTAACTTAAGATAGCCTGGTACCTTATATAATACGCAATAGCTATATAAGTAAGCTTATATCGCCGACCAACTGACCTCGCTTCATTTCCTCTTGTGATTAGCGCCGTATCGCAGGTTTGTAAGCAAAATGACGCCCGGCTCAACCTCAGCTCAGTCGCTGCTCAGGTTGCACCGCCACTGCTCGGGATGCTTACTTTCAACTCACCCTTCTATCTAAACTCCGTTGGCCGGCCTAATTATAGAAGACAATGGATATGATTTCTGTCAACTATACGCGAAAGACGGTTTCAGGGGTGAGCTGGCCATAAACCCTAGAAATGGGCCACGTAAAGGTGGCAGAAGTGGCCCGTTTCTAGGACTTCTTATGGGATGGCACACGACTAGGCCATGCTGGTGTTGACTGGTTGTCGAACGCCGTAACAGTAACCCCACCCTGCTGCCTCTCTCATCTCTCTTATCTCCCTTCTCCTCTTTGTTTCATATACCTACTGCTCATTCTTAATTACTCTACCTCTATCTATTTATAATAGAAAAACTTAAGAAAACTAAAGCTAAGCTCTTAGCTCTTTCTAAGCTATAAATAAAGCTATCTTTATAATAGAACTCTTATATAAGCTTTAGATTACTCTATAAAGTAATCTAATTATAACTAAATATAATAATACTTAGATAATCTAGCTAGTAACTTAAGATATAGCTAGACTTTAAACTAAATTAAGATATATTAATATCTATAATTACTATCTTAGATAAGATAATTATAAATTAACTAATAAAAGTACTACTACTAAATAAAAAGATAAAGTTTCTTAATTTACTAGCTAATAACTAAGGTTTTAAACTAAAAAGGTATATTAGATAAGATATATAATCTAGAGATTATATTAAGAAGCTACTTAGGTACTATTAGATAACTTACTATAGGAGGTATAGGTTAGTTAGTAGAAGTATAAGGACTAGGGTTATAGTAGTTAGTTAACTATTAATATAGACTAATACAATAATAATTCTAAATAATAGATATTAAGAGTATATAGTACTATAGTTAGGAGGTAATTAATAAATTAATTATACTTTATACCTAATAAGTAAAGTACTATCTATATACCTTATAGGTTATAGGTTAGTAATAACTAAGGCTTATAAACCTATAAATCCTTAAGTTAGTAAGTTAGTAGTTACTAAAGCTTATAAATCTATAAATTCTTTATATATTTAAATTATATTTAATTATATTATCTTAGTTTAACCCTACTAGGTCTTTATATTCTTCTAACTTACTAGTTAGTTTAATAGGCTCTATTAACTATATAAGGTTATAACTTATAATAGATTAAGTAGTCTAGAGAATTATACTAATTTTAAGCTAAGTAAGCTAAAGTCTAGGTATATAAGCTATATACTAGCTTAATAAGAGTAACTCTTAAATAAAAGAATTATAAGATTAGTTATAGAATAAAGGTATTAGATTTAAGATAAGTTTTAATAAGTTTTTAAATCTAGTAAAGTTAAAGTTATTAAATAAAGAGATAATTATATTAATTCTATTTATCTAGGAATATTATAGATAGCTTCTTTTATACCTAATCTTAAGCTCTATTATATATTAATTTTAATATTCTATATTATATACTTATAATAGCTACTTTATATATAATTATTATAGATTATAAATCTATATAGAGCTTAGCTAGTAGAGCTTAAGTTACCTAGGTATATAAGCCCTATACTCTATAAATCTAATAGGATTAGATAGGATAGTAATATAGAGTATAATCTTAGTATATAACTAATTTACTAATTTATAAGACTTAGTAATATAAATTATAGAATTACTTAAGATATAAATTAAGATAGCTAATAGATAAAAGGTTATAGATACTATATAAATAGTAGAATACCTATTATTAAGATAGTATTATTAATTCTAAACTTTAACTTAAAGTAGTATACTCTTAATATCTACTATTTATAATTATTATTATACTTTAAGCTCTAACGTATTCTATTAGCAAAGTAGCTATATTACTAAAATAGCTACTTTTTCTTAGTATAAAGAATACTACGTACAAATAATAATATAGTCTTAATAAAACAATATTTTAACTCTTTAAAAAAGTAGAATTTAACTTAAGCTTTAGGCTTATACTTTAGGCTAATTTTAGACTTTATAACACGCTACTATAGCTTTAAATATATAATATTAGTAGCTCTCTACCTAGCTTTATAGAATCTCTTATTAATATACTACTTAACTAAACTACTAGAAACTTACTATAATAGAAGAGTAAACTATTATATAGTATATTCTTAACTTTAATTTAAGAGGATTTACTTCCTAGTTATATAAGGTAGTAGATATAGTAGATAAGCTATTAGTAATATATAGTAAAGAACTAGTTAGAAAGTACTAGCCTATATACTTTATAGTATATATAGATAAGCTTAAGACTACTTTTAGTTAAGTAAAGAATTACTAAAGAATACTTTAAGAAGATCTAGTAGTTATATTATAGGTTATAACCTTATATAGGAATTAGAACCTATAGAGCCTAAGTTACCCTTAAGTAATAACCTAATAGGCTACGAATCCGAAGGACTTAGATAGGATAATAATATAGAATATAACCTAAATATATAAGAAGGTTACGTGTAGTAATCTATAGATCTATTATATAGATTAATAGATTAAAGTAATCTATAGATCTATTCTATAGAGTAATAGATTAAGAGGTAATAGATTAAGAGGTAATACTATAAGTATATAGTTAACTAGATATCTATTATTAGGATAATATTATTAATCCTAATCTTTAACCTAGAGTAATATACTTTTAATATTTACTATTTAAAATTATTATTATACCTTAGCTCTATTAACAGTTAACCTAACACCTATATCTATTTACGTTGCACTCTAACTACAAATACTACGCACCTAGGTAAGCTTACTAATAGGTACTATAGTTAGTAACCTTTATACTTTAATAATCTTTGTTTTAGAGAGTAAAGTATAAGCTGCGTATAGTCTAAGCTACGTAATAATAATAGCTATATTAGTAAGAAAAGAACTCTTTAAGATATATAAGTTAGATAATATAAACTTTAGAAATATAAGGGAAATCCTAAGAAGTCTTTATAAAGACAAAGAATAGATAAAGATAGTAATTAAAAAACTCCTAGAATAAAATAATAAGTTAAAAAGTTATATTAACTAGAATAAGACTTAGGTAAGAGCTATTACTAAGAACTATAAAAGGATTAAAGGTATTATAAGCTACCTAGGTACGAGCGTAATAAAGAAACTACCTAAAATACCTAAACTTAAGAAGTTTAATAGAGAAAGAAAAAATCTACAAAACTTCCTAGTATTAGTAATACTATATCTAGATATACAAGCTAAATACTTTAATATAGAAGAAAAGAAAGTTATATATATAGAAATATACTTTAAGAGAAAAGTAATAAAGTAGTTTAATCTATACTAGATAGACTATAGGTTTAATATACTAGAAAGAAGGAAAGAAGAGATAGTAATAATATTTAGTAACTACAAACAATTTATTATAAGACTTAAAGTAGTATTTAGAGATATAGATATTATATAATAAGTAGAAGAAAAACTCCTTAACCTAAGATAATTAAAAGGAGTAGCTAAATATATATCTATATTTAAACAACTATCTATAAATACTAAATAGAATAAATAAGTATTAATACTATAATTTAAATAAGGACTAAAAAAAGAGATCTAATATAAAATAATCTAGATAGAGAAAGTATAAATACTTAAGGCTATAAAAGCCTAAGCTATCTAAATTAATAATAAACTCTAAGAATAGAAAAAGAACTAGTAGAGAGAATTAAAAAATAATTAGGATTAGGGTAACCTAATAATCCTAGATACTAATAAGGAAGGTAAGAAGAAAGACTTTAAATACTATAACTATAACAAGAAAGGGTATTATATAAAAGACTACTAAAGTAAAAAAAAAGAAAGTAAGAAAGACTTTACCTATTATAACTATAGAAAGAAAGGATACTTTATAAAAGACTACTAAAGTAAGAAGAAAAAGAAGATATAGTTAAAGATAAATAAGATAGGAAAAAGCTCTAAAGAACCTATAAAAGAACTATAAGAAAAAGTAGTAGCTAGTTAAGAGAACTACTAAGAGTTATACTAGATATTCTACTATAAAGATATATACCTAATATATATCTATATAAAATAGGGAGTAAGATAGTTTTTATAAAGGAAATAGAATTAAATAGTAGTAATAAAAGAATAAGTTTAGAAATAAGTAAAAGAAACTTATAAAGATTAAGATAAGAGATTAGAGATAATAACTTATAGAGTAAGACTCCTAACCCTATTATAAATAATATAAGAAGATTAAGAAAATACTTTAGAAGGAGAAAGCTCTAGTATAGGAAGTTAAGAGGATTCTAGTATAGAAGGCTAAGAAAGCTCTAAATAGGAAATACTAGTATAGAACAAGAAGTTCTTATTAAAATAAAGACTAATATTAGAAATAGAAGAAGTCTATAATAAATAGAAGTTATACTTTTTTAAAGAAATAAAGATTATATCCTTTAGATACTAGATAGAGATAAATATAGTAGCTATAAGAGATATACCTATATAAAATAAATAGACCTAACTATTAAAAAAGATAAAGTAGCTTAAAGACGCCTATATATAGAATATACTAGTAAGGTACTATATTCTAGTATAAAATAGGCTAGGAAAAAACAAGTATAGAGAAGAGAATAATATAAGAGTATAACTAAATTACTCTATATACTATAAAATTACTTAGGTATCTTATATAGAGGTAGGCTATTAAATATATAAGAAACCTAAGGATATAAACAAGGTATAGCTAAAAAGAAGTAATAACTAAAACCTTATAAAAGCTATTAAAAAGATAGAGGTCTATAGATAGTAACTAGTAAAAACTTAAAAGAGATACCTAGTATTAGAGCTAAGATATAAACTATCTAAAGAATATATATAAAGAAAGCCTTAGTATAAATATATATAAAATAAATACCTAAAATACGTATAAGAAAAAGTTAGAATAAAGTACTAGCCTAAGAAAAAAGTACTCTAAGGAATAAAAGGACTATATATAACTATAGAGAGTTACTACTAAGAGAGAAAAATCTAAATTATAGTAGATAGTAGAGCTACCTAAAACTTTATACAAAAGAAGTTTATAGAATAATAAAAGATATAATAGGTACTAAAGAAATACCTATAATAGCTAAGTATAATAGAAGGACTACTATTCTAAGAACTAGTTAGCTCTAAGATAAAACCCTTAATACTAGAAGTATAAGGCCTAGAGATCTATAACTTAATTATAGATATAATGTAACTTAATAAATACTAAGATATAATACTAAGAATACTATAGCTAGAGATAGTAAACCTCTAAATTAACTAGAGAATAGGAAAAATTATATATAAATAAGATACGCTATAAGTAAATATTAAAAGATATATAAGAAAGTTCTTAGAAGAATATAAAAAATAAGAAGAACTCCTAATAAAACTTAAAAACTACTAACTAACGTATAAACTATAGGACTTAAAGATAGAGCTAAAAGAAGGTAAAACTATAAGATAGAGCCTAATCTACTAAAAAATAAAAGATAAAGTAAAAATTAAAAAGGAATATATTAAGATAGTACTCTAAAATAAGTAGATAAGACCCTTAAGCTTATTAGTAGCTTATAGAACCTTCTTTATAGATAAGAAGAAAATAAAGAAAAAAAAGTTCTACGTAGATTTTAGAAGAACTAATACTATAATAGATAAAAACTAATACTCTTTACTTTATATAGATAAGATATAGGATAAGATAAGTAAAGCTAAAATCTTTACAAAACTTAATATATAGAACACCTACTACTAAATCTAAATAGTAAAAGGCTATAAGTAGAAGATAGTATTTAAGATATAATATAGATTGTATAAATACTAGGTTATACTCTTTAGACTAACTAATATACTAGTAATATTCTAAGAAAGGATTAATATAATACTATAAGAATACTTAGATATTTTTATATTTATATATTTAGATAGTATTCTAATATTCTCTAAAAATAAAGAAGATTATATAAAATATATATACAAGATATTAGAACTCTTAGTAGAAAACTAAATATTTCTAAAAATAAGGAAATATAAATTCTATACTATAAAAACTAACTTTCTAGGATTTATTATTAAACCTAGATAATTAAGAATAGATATAGCAAAAATAGACGCTATAATAAGATAGCTAATACTAAAGAATATTACTAAGATCTAATAATTTTAAAAACTTATAAACTTTTACTAAAAGTTTATTATAAGATAGTTAGAACTAATAAAACTATTAATAAAACTAATAAAGAAAAATATACTTTATAAATAGATAGAAGAATATAAAAAGGTATTTAATACTATAAAAGAGAAATTTAGAGAAGACCTAGTTCTAAGAATATTTAACCTAGAACTACTATTAATAGTTAATATAGATGTATTAAACTTAATATATAGAATTACCTTATAATAAGAAAACTCTATTATAGGAATAAAGTACCTAGTAGAGTACTTCTTAAAATAAATAATATAAGTAGAAATAAACTACTCTATTTATAAAAAAGAGATACTAGTAATATATAAAGTACTTAAATAATAATAAGTATATTTATAAGGAGCTAATTATAAGATATAAATATATACTAATTACAAGAACCTAATAGGATTTATAATAAATAAAGACTTAATACAATAATATACTAGATAGTAGGAGTACCTTATAATATTTAACTTTAAAGTAATCTATATAAAAGGATTAGAGAATATATTAGTAGATATACTAAGTAGAAGACTAGACCTATAAAAAGAAGTTAAAGTAGAAAGAACTATACTAGTAAAGAATAAAATAGATACTTAGAAATAAATAAGCTTAAGGTAGCTATAAGCCTAGAAATTATAGGGAATAAATAGGATTAATAGATTAAAAAAGAAACTAAGAAAAACCTAAATACTTAAGAAATAGAAAATAGATTTAGAATAGAATATAGATAAATATATATACTAACTAGGATATAATAAGAATTTATAAGATAATTTTATAAACTACTAGTATATAGCTACTAAGAAATAGAGAAAACTTTAAAAAGACTACTAAGAAATTACTATATACTATAGTATTATAGGATATACGTAGAAGTAGGGGGTAGGTAGTAACCTATAGTTAGTAAGTTAAGTTAAATATTTACATAGAGTAGCTATATAACAAGTTAGTATTAGTATCTCTCTTTTATCTAATCTTACTTATAGCTACCTATAGAGCTACTATACTAACCTAATACTCTCTAATTACGTATATTTCTACTATACTATATATTCCTCTCTAACTTTTAAGCTTAGTCCTCTTAAGCTCCTAAGAACTAGTTACCTCCTTTACTAACTATAGCCTATATCCTAAGCTCTTATTATTAAAGCTTACTACTTTTAACTCCTAATTACTTATATATTATCTCTATTACTAACTTAGATATCTATTTTATACTTTACTTTATAGTAAGAGCTTATTAGAGCGTTCCTATTCTATATATTACTACTTAATATACCTAATATCTCTCTAACCCTATACTATATAAAGAGAGTTATTACTATTTTAGCCTTAGTAGCTAATAGTAGTATCTTAAGTATTTACTACAAATAGTTCTTAGGAGCTAGCTAACTTAATAGCCCTACTTAAACCTCTTCTACTTAAGTAGTATTTAGTTAGTTCTTGTAGTAGTACTTACCTAACTTTACTAACTATATAGTTACTAGGTAAAGAGTATAATAGTCTAAGAGCTAATTATAGAAACCTTATAAAAGCTCTTAGGTATATATAACTCTTTTAGAAGCCTACTACTTTCTTTTACTTATAATACTTTTTATTACTATTCTTAACTTTTTAATCTCTTTTTTAGCTTCTTTACTAGCTTCTACTTATCCTTTTTACTACTTCCTTATAATAGCTCTTATTAGTACTAGTATAGGCTCCTCTAGCCTTAGCTCTAGTAGTCTAGGTAGTAATAGTAGTAGTAGTAATTCTCTTCGCTACGCTTACTACAAGGTAGTAAGTAGTAATATTAAGTTAGACCTATAGGTTTATAATTTATACTTAGCTAAGTTATATATTCTTAAGTAGTATTTATATTCTCTACTTCTCTAACTTTATTTAATATCTAATACTCTTTATAGTAACTATCTATACTAACTAGCTAATAAGTTTTAAGCTTATCTAGGTATTTACCTACTTTATTTAGTAGCTAAGTACCTAGAGTATTAATCTTAGCCTTTATCTAAGGTTAGTTACTATCTATAAAGATAATAATAAGTACTAGCTAGCTCTAAGCTTTATTTAGTTTACCTCTAACTTACTACTCTCTATATAATTATTCTTTAGGTTAGAGACTAACTATAGCTACTATAATACTAATATTAAAGCTAGTAAGTTCTTTTAATACTCTCTTACTACTCTTTTATATTTTCTAATTCTTTTATAGCTATCTAGTAGGCTACTACTACTAACTACGTCTTTACTAGTAAAGAGCGCTATAGGCGCTACTAGTACAATAGGTACTAATAGTACTTTACTTAGTATACCTAGTTATACTACTAGGGCTACGTTCTTAACCTTAGTACCTATAATAAGTATACTATTAGTAGTAATATATAATACTATTTATTTATTAGTAAGTTTATTCTAACTCTTTTTTAGGCTTATATTAACTTATTTTAGACTACTTACCTCTTAGTACTCTAAGCTCCTTACTTTCTCTAGGAGAGATTAAAGCTATAAGTAATTACCTTTAGCTCTAATATCTCTAGGTATTATTACTAGTACGTTAGGCTTAGATAGCGTATTAGTTATACTCTAGGGCTAAAAGCCTCCTTAGTACTAGTACTACGCCTAGCTTACTAACGTACTTACTTATATAGTACTATACCTTCTCTTATTAGAGTAGTAGTACTTCTTAGAGTAGTAGCTATAGTAGTAAGGGTAGTACTACTATATAGGTAGTATTTCTCTCCTAAACTTTTTAAGCTTTACTTAATAACTCTTCTCTTTTTACTTTCTATAGTTTATAGCTAGAGGCTAGCTTTAAGAGCCTTTAGCTCTCTATATTAATAAAAAGTACTTTTTACCTACTCTTTTTCTACTAGTAATTTAGTTTACTATAATTCTACTTCTCTAACTTTTTATATTTTACTATAATTATTCTAATTCT